>OZ023314.1:40210686-40233186 GCA_964007375.1 Ophion obscuratus
AATTCGGTTTACAATGCAACTTCAATATTCTTTACCCCATGTACATCTTGGATCATCGCGCTTTCTGTTTTTTTTTTTTCTTAATACCGTTCTTTCACATACTTTGCTAACACCCTTCTGAAACGCACAAGTGGATGTTCTTGTTTCACTGCTTCCGGTAAGTCGTTAAATGCTTGGAATCCCCGATACGTGATTGTTTTTTCCGCTGTTCGAGTTCTAGTCCTACTTATTTGAACTTTATGCCGGTCGCTTTTTTGTGTCCGTGTGTTATACCTGTGTGGTTCACCCGAGAATCCTACTTCATTTCCAAGATATTTCGGGTCAGTTCATTTATCATTTTATACACTAATATACACACATTATAATACATTCGTGTCTAATGCTCATAAATCGGTTACTTCCAACATTTGCACGATCGGCGTGAACTTATTGACTAACAGTATAGCTCTCATGGCCCTGTTTTGCGCTTTCTGTAGCATATCCATGCATTCGCTGTTGTAATTTAGCATCAGTGTGCCACAATAATCGAAATGCGGGCCGATGATTGTTTTGTATATGGTTACTTTCGTAAGCACTGAAACACTCCACTTGATACGATTTAAAAACGAAATTTTTTTTGCAACCTTTTTCCCAACGAACCATGCGTTCATCTCAAAATTTAAGTTATTATCTATCATTACCCCTAAATATTTGGTTTCTTTGACTTCTTTTATTTCATTACCATCTATTTTTATGTGAATTTGGTTTAAAATATTTCGTTTTCTAGGATCGTGTACAGCCATAAAAACAGTTTTAGTATAGTTAATTTTTAAAGAGTTTCGGTTTAGCCATTTCAATAACATTTGTAAGCTATCATTTAATTCGTCCTGTATTACATTCTTATCATCGCCATGTACATACAAAATCATATCGTCAGCAAATAATTTAATACTACACCGACAATTCTCAAATGCTTTTTTTATATCATTTATATATAATATGAACAGGATAGGTCCGAGTACGGATCCCTGTGGCACTCCATGGTTATTTTTTATTTTCATCGACATCGATTTCTCATACTGCACTTGTTGTGTTCGGTTTTCGAGATAAGATTTAAACCACTCAAGTACGCGCCCACCAATTCCGTACATTTCCAGTTTTTTAATCAATATCCTTCTATTTATTGTTTCGAATGCTCGTTTGAAATCTATAAAAACAACTCCTATTATTTCACTATTATCTAAGAACGTTCTCCATTCGATAATCGTATTTTGTAGCGCGGTCTCACAAGAGTGCTTCTCTCGAAATCCGGACTGTTCTGTTATTATGATGTTATTTTTAGTTATATGCTCGATAAGTTGTTTTTTTACCACTAGTTCTAGAACTTTCTCATATACAGGGAGAGTGTTGATTGGTCTAAAATCTTCTGCCTTTTTACTTCGCCGTATTTTTTCTATTGGTTTAATAATCGAATTTTTCCATTCGTCCGGCACAATACCATCCATTATTAGTTTATTCATTAGGTCTGTTATGATATCTCTATTTATGCCTTGCCACATGATTTTAAGGGTCATCGCCGTAATTAGATCATTGGTACCTTTCCTATCATTGAGATTATGAATTATCTTTTCAAGTGCACTATTATCGATTTCTTTAAAATGGTTGAACCCCGCGACGTCATATCTTTGGTACTCATTGGTTTGCACCTCTACTTTAATTTCATTTATAATATGCGCAACGCTTTCGACAAAAAATGTGTTAAATTTGTTTGATATTTTCTCGCAATCCCTCACTTCAACTCCATTGAACATTATTTCCCATTTATTTTGTTCGATTGTATTTTTGCTTCCTATTAATTGCTTTAGATTCTTCCACATTGTTGCCGCATCATGTTTTTGTTTGTCTATAATTTCTTCGTAATATTGTCTTTTATCATGCCGAATTATATTCACTACTCTATTTCTCGCCATTTTGTATATATTCCAATCATTCCATTCATTTGTATTTACAGCTATTTTATACAAAATATCTCGATTTTTAATTTCTTTTTGGGTGTCTTCAGTAAGCCAAGGTTTAACTATCCATTTTCTCGGTCTACTTTTTTTAACAAATGGAGCAACTTCCTGCATTGTGTCTGATATATATTGTATAATTCTCTTTGTTACTCTATTGGTCATTTCCGTATTATACATTTCACTCTGTATATTGAAAGTTTCTCTTAGTCCTCTCAGTTTGTTATCTAAAATAGAGTGAAATCTTTCTTTGTCCATATTTTTAAAATCGCGCTTATAATATATTATGTTATTGTCATTTTTTATGTTGTCCCAATGTGTAAAAATTTCTACTATATGATGGTCTGTTATTTTTGGAGTCAAAAGCACTTTTGTCATTATTTTAAAATTTGTAAATACTAAGTCTATTATAGTCTTTGTTCTATCCGTTATTCTAGTGGGATCAGACACGCGTTGTTTCATGCCAAGACTAAGGAAGTTTTTTATCAATCTTCTTTTATAGTGTGTTTCTTTGGATACGTCAATATTAAAATCGCCCAATATTATCACTTGTCCTAATTCGACCAATTCCTCAGACTTACTTAGAATTAACTCAATAAATTTACCACGACTTTGGCTGGGTGAATGATATACATTACATACTATCAGTTTCTCATATTTTTCCGAAAGCTGGATTGCATTTATCCACATACTTTCGTCTATGCTCTCCGAGAATAATATTTTATGCCAGATTCCTTGTTGTATGTACGTAAGGACGCCGCCCGTTCTACCATTTATTGTATTTGTTCTTATAACATCGTAGTTATTTATTAATAGCTCGAAATCTTCTATTTCTTCTGTCACATGCGTCTCTGTTAAACATAATATCAACGGTTTTTTGTCACACGTGAGTTTTTCAATCTCATCCTTGTGGGTTATGAATCCTTGTGCATTTAATGTAATAATCAATGGAGTGCCGTTTTCGTTGTTGCTATTCTTCCATGTTTTTGGTAATTGCTATTCACTATTATATATTGTATTTTTTTGTGCTCTCGATATCATTTGTCTGTATATGTCGCATCTCCTATCCGTAGCGAGAGAGAGAGAGAGAGAGAGAGAGAGAGAGTAATAAAATGCGAATCGTTTGTTTATTATTTCAGTTTTGTATTATTCTGTTTTGTTTCTGTCGGGTGTTTAAATTTTCCTTGCCCCTAACCCTGCCCCTCTGCCACGACCCAAGGCTGGAGCTGACCGGCAACTTGGGTAACCTCTGGTTAGACTTCGTCCGGCCAAGTTTCCTGGCGAGCCGCCACGGCGGCTAGCACCCTCAAATAAATCGACGGGTAAAACAGGAGGTCCTTTTTGTGACGTTTTGAGGAAAGGTGAATTTTCCGTCACAATAGTTACGTTCTCTGCAACTACAAACAATAATCACGGAACTAGAAATAACTACAATCGCTTTAGAAGCCCGGACATCGTTTTTAGTTACCTAGTTTGCTGCTAAAAACGAACATATCCTTCCAAAATCACGGAAAAATCAGTCTCGGGTAATTTCCTCGTGTGTTGTTATTTCCTTTGCAACTACAATCGTTAAATACGGAACTACAAACAACTACAAATATTTTAGACACGTCGTTTGTAGTTACCGACTTCATTACGCAAACGAACATATCCTTCTAGAATCGTGGAAAAATCATTCTCAGGTGATTTCCTCGTTTTTAGTTACTTTCTCTGCAACTACAAACGATAAATACAGAACTTCAGACAACTATAAACGTTTCAAACGGCCCGGCGTCATTTGTAGTTACCTAGTTTACTACTACAAACGAACATATCCTTCCAAAATCGTGAAACAATCATTTTCAGGTGATTTCTTCGTTTTTAGTTACTTTCTCTACAACTACAAACGATGAATACGGAACTACAAACAACTACAAACGTTTTAGAAGCGCGAGCGTCGTTTGTAGTTACCTACTTTATAACTACAATCAAGCATTTCCTTCTCAAATTGCTGAAAAATTATTTTCACGTCATTTCCTCCTTTGTAGTTACTTTCTACAAAGGAGCAACTCTGCAACGACAAACGATAAATACGGAAGTACAAACAACTACAAACATTTTAGAAGCGCGGATGTCGTTTGTAGTTACTTACTTTATTACTAAAAACGATCCATCCGGAACGATATCAACTACAAACGTTTTAGAAGCGCGAGCGTCGTTTGTGGTTACTTACTTTATTACTCCAAACGACCATTTCCTTCTGAAATTGCTGAAAAATTATTTTCGGTGATTTTCTCGTTTGTAGTTACGTTTTCTGCAACTACATACGATTAAAACGGAAGTACACACAACTACAAACGCTTTAGAAGCCCGGGCGTCGTTTGTAGTTACCTAGTTTACTACTACAAACGAACATATCCTTCCAAAAACGTGGAAAAATCATTTTCAGGTGATTTCCACATTTGTAGTTACTTTCTCTGCAATTACAAACTATAAATACGGAACTACAAACAACTACAAACGTTTTAGAAGCGCAGGCATCGTTTGTATGTACGTACTTTATTACGACAATAGATCAATACGGAACTACAAACTACTAGAAGCGTTTTAGAAGCACGGGCGTCGTTTGCAGTTACTTACTTCATTACTACAAACGAACATTTTCTTCTTAAATTGTCGAAAAATTGTTTCCAGGCGATATCCTCATTTGTAATTACTTTCTCTGCAACTACAAACGATAAAAACGGAAGTCCACACAACTATAAACGGTTTAAGAGCCCGCGCATCGTTTGTAGTTACCTAGTTTACTACTACAAACTATCTGTCCTACCGTACGATAGGATAGATCGTTTCCCTGCCTTTGCGTTCATTGCAAAGGAAAATCTTATAAAAATAGTGAAATAGTGCATTTCAGTAATTTCGTGGTTTTTAGTTAATGCTTTTTATGTCAGACATATGTTGATTAGCATTTAAAACTCACTCCAAAAATTGTTTCCGGCCATTTCATTTTTCGATGTGCATTTTTGTGGACAATAAAAAGAAAACCATTCAACTACAATCGATAATTAGTTTACTACAATAAAATACAAACGATTTTGAATGAAATATTCTAAACGTTCGCTATTTTTGTTCCGGGGGATGCCGTTTGTTGCCGGGGGATGCCGTTTTTGGTCTAAATTTTTTTCTGAGCTACTGCAAACGAAATAAAGTTTACTACAATCAACTACAAACCAAACAAAAAATTGAGATCGGAGATACTCGGGTGCCAAGTTCACAGCGGTCGCTTTTCGGTGTTCCTGAACCGTCCGTACTCGACGTAAGTAGTGTAATGGGGCCGATTCTAACCCAAGATTTTACCACCGACATACCGACTTAGTTGAAAAACGAACCAAAAAAGGTTAATTTCCGAGTTATCATCGGACGGTTGGGTAGGGTTTTGGTGAGAATCGGCCCCACAATCGACTGTCGATGTTTGTACTTACCGGCCGATGGTAGGGCTGCACTGCTTACCGGCCGATGGTGGTAAGCAGGGCAGTCCTTCACCCCGAATGGAATTCGGTGGAATGGCGGGGGGGTTAAACACAGGGCTACACGTCCAATTTCTAGCGAGGCCACGCAACGACTGACAAAGAGTCGAAGTGCTTTGTAGTAAAAGGGAGTTTCCCTCCCCTCCCGCCGGAAGGAGGGGGCGGTGGGAGGAAGAGTGGAAGGGGGCGGATTTCTTAGCAATTGTTTTAAAAAATTGTGAGTGGTGAATCATCAGGCGCTTGCCGTGACTTGACAAAGGATCCCCCCCCCATCGACCCCCCATTGAAACCAGTCAGCGAATAAATAATTGAGGTGCTGAATGATTATTTTCGGAGAATTTGTTTATCATCAGCGGAAGAGTGACATTGATGAGTTTTAGGGTCAGAATGACGGCAGGATCTCGTCAGATTTTTTCTAAGAATAATTTTTTAAAACGATTTGTGGGGTGGTGAATCATCGGACGCGTGACATTTTTCCGCGCTCGAACCCCCGTGCCCCCAATTTAGTGCGATGACAGGAGGAAATATTTGTCAGTATAGCGTCCCCCCGTCAGCATGAGTCATTTCAGAGATTCAAAAAATTATGTTTCTCAAAATTTGAAGAAGTTTGCTGAAGCTCAATTTCGAAAAGGCCCTCCCCCTCCGATACAAAAGTTCCAAAGATCAAAGGGAGTGGCGCATACAATGATAATGTTCATCCCGGGCGACGCGGAGTTGTAGGTGATTCGCGGAAAAAATAGGCTCTTGTTGAGAAGTTGCCACGAAAGGCTACGGAAGACGATCATGCGCCGCAACGAAAAAAAGCGTGCAAGAGACGTGAATTAAACGTGCGCATTGAACGATTATTGCAAGACATTCAACAATGGAGACGAGAAATAGACTCGTGGACGCAGATTCATTGGCCGAGGATATTAAAAAAAAAATTTGAAGCGACGGCGCGAAAAACCTCCTCTCTTCACCGACAAACGTTATTCGTTGAGGTTTCAGAGTAGAGGATTCAGAATGATGGAGCGGGCAAGTTATTACTTCCTGCGAAGTAATAACCTTGTGAAGACGGCTTCGAACGATCACACAGCAAGTGAAAAATGGACGCGATCAATAAGATTGATGAATACGCCGATTCTCTTCCGGCGAACTAATTGAACGAGTTGATCCCCAAATCGGAGTATCCTATCACCAACATACGGGAAGTGAACACGAGATATCGCAAAAAGTTCGTAATTGACATTCGCAACGAGTTTACCGTGTATATATCGGGGAGGATTAACAAGGTACTTGAAACGAATCCGGCGACATTTCAGACGATGTTGGCATCAGCGTACAACGGAGATATATGCATGCTCTACATCGGTGGAAAACTCCACAGTATGAAGTTGAAAAACCTCGCGAAGCAGTGAGCGGTGAGGAGGAAGGCGACTAGTGTCTATTGACTGCTCACGTGAATTGCGAGTAAAAAATGCTGTTTTTTTTCTCCAAGTGACGAAACCCCGAGTCGCTAGGGGGCTTCGACAAAAAAAGCACATCACAAAGGCTCGAGGCCGGCGGAGGCATTCAGCCTGGGATTCTACGAACCTCGCGAGGCGGCAGCGAATCCGTGGCAAAAAGGTTGTGTTTTGGATCACCAAGGCGCTCCAGGTTGACATCAGCGCTTAGAGGAGATCTGGTGCGAAGGAATCCACGAACCTCGCCATGACTGTTATGGAGAACGATTTGTGTGTGTGTGTGTGTGTGTGTGTGTGTGTGTGTGTGTGTGTGTGTGTGTGTGTGTGTATGTGTGTGTGTGTGTGTGTGTGCGTGCGTGCGTGCGTGCGTGCGCGCGCGCGTGTGTGTGTATGTGTTTTTTTTTAAAGAGGTTCAGCGGAAAAATGCCTGCGCACCGTAGCAAATAATTGCCGTGTGTCGGGCTTGCACCGACTAAAAACCCCCGTTCCTCTGTGGCCTTACAAATTCTCCCGCGGGACGACCGCTAGGTATTACATCGCGGGAGAGGCCTTAGCCGTAGCTCTTCCTACAGTGCTGTCAGACGACCGTACATCCCCCGTTCCACTCGAGATGGTATGAGTGGTTTAGGGGTTCGTGTCGCTTATTTCATCTATGAGTGCCTGGTCTGACGACGCCGGAAGACCAGGCAGTCATAGATGAAATAAGCGACACGAATTCTTCCTTGCGCGTTCTGCACGTCGCAACTCCATCATTACTGTGGCAGCATAAGCCGATACCGCTGTCCATACGTCTGCTGACTTCAGCATCAACTCCACCAGGTTGTTAGGGGTGATGCGTGTCTCTCTGCGGAAGCACTCAAACGTGGGCATTGGAACAATACATGTTCAGGGTTCTCCTCGACTGCTACACATGCTGGGCAGACCGGGGAATCTTTATAATTGACCTTATAGAGATAAGCCCGAAAACAGGCGTGTCCTGAGATCACTTGAGTGAGATAATAGTTGAGCTCCCCGTGTGGACGGTTCACCCATATCTCCACCTTCAAGATTAGTCGGTGTGTCCACCTCCCCTTGGTAGAGGCATCCCACATCGTCTGCCACTGGTTGAAACTGGTTGCTGTCGCTTCTGTCCTTGCATAAACGGGGTTTCTAACTCCCTTCTGATGGTACATCAATCTACGCTCCTCGGCGAGCACCTCGATGGGCAGCATTCCCGCGATAACGTTGATAGCGGAGACACTGATACTCGGAGACAGTGAGAAATGCACAGACTACTCTCAAGGCGCTGACGCGATACATTGCTAAAGCCTTCCTGCGGTACTCCTAGATTTTCAGTGCATCAGCTCATATGGGTATGCCATAGGTGAGCACTAAGGTCGTCACTGATGACAGCAGTTTCCTCCTCTTCTGTCTGGGGCCACCGATATTAGGCATGAGCCGTGCCAGTGTGGTAGCGACCCCAGCAGTCTTTCTGCTGATCTGCTCGTTTTGCTCTTTAAAGTTCAGCCTCAAGTCGAGAATCACACCCAGATACCGAATAAACGGTTGGGATGTGATTTCGGTGTTTCCAACCCTGAGCGTCACCGTTTCCATCACCTTTCTATTGGATACGAGGAGTACTTCTGTTTTGTGGGCGGCAAGATGCAGTCCAACAGAAGACATTCATTCCTTTATCTTGGCGAAAGCTTCGCCAAAGAGTGCGGTGATCTGCTCAAGAAATTTAGCGATGACAATCAGTGCCGCGTCATCTGCGAACGTTACGATGGACACTCCTTTCGGCAATTGTAATAGCAGCAGATCATTCCACATGATGATCTACAGAAGCGGTCCAAGTACAGAGGCCTGAGGAACTCCTCTGGTCACCCTACACGTCTTCGGTCCATCCTCTGTGTCGTACATAAGCAACCTATTACATAGGTAACTCGCCACTATTCTCCGTAGGTACCATGGTACACTTAATGTTTTTAGGGCATCCATGATACACTTCCACATCGCCGAGTTGAAAGCGTTTTTGACGTCGAGAGCGACAACTGCGCAGTACTTATTGGAACCTCTTGTCCATCGTTTCCCCGCAGTCGACTCCTGCGCCTGCTTTACCACTGTGTTAATGGCATCCAGAGTAGAGCGCTCCTTTCTGAAGCCAAACTGGCCCTCCGCCAGTAACGGGTCCACGATCTCCTCAATCAGGTTATGGATGATGCGCTCGAAGATTTTTCCGGCGGTATCCAGCATACAGAGCGGACGATAGCATGAAGGTTCGTCCGGTGGCTTCTTCCCTTTCGGGAGGAGCACGAGCTTCTGCCACTTCCACTTGTCCGAGAAGATTCCTTCCTTGAGACACGCATTATACATGCCCAGGAATATTGCTGGTGCCAACTTGATCGCTGCCTTGAGTGCGATGTTGGGTATCTCATCCATGCCGGGGGTTTTATTGTTGCCCATCCTGGCAATCGCCGTAAGAAGCTCTTCTTCAGTAATGGTTGGGATGTCCTCATCGACGTCTTCCTCGAGCTGGTAGTCCTCCTCGGGTTGCTCAGGGAACAGATGTGTAACAATCTTTTCGAGCAGGGCTGCGTTCGCAGGCGATGGCATTGGCTGGCTTTTCAGCCGAGTCATTTCTACTTTGTACGGCCTGCCCCAGGGAGCATCTTCCACCTCGCTGAGCAGTTCGCCCCAACTTTCAGCTTTACTCTGCTTGATAGCCTTTTTGAGCTTCAAGCGCGCCTTCCTGTGTTGTTCTTCCAAATCGGGGAACGAGCGTTTGCCTCGAGCTCGTTGCGCTAGGCGGCGAGTTCGATGACACTCCCTTTGGAAGACGGCAATTTGTTCGTTCCACCAGTGTACCGCTGGTCGGAAGTCGACATCACGTTTCCGTGGCATTGTGGTATCGCATGCTTCGGTGACCCTCTGCATCACCACCTCGACCTTCATGGTTGCACTTTCCGCTGCGAGGGCGCTGGTGTCAAAAGTTTCACGAAACAAGACCGCGTCAAACATTTTCGCTTCCCAGCCCTTTCCGTTTGTATTCGGTGCCTTCGCTGTTGTGCTGTAGTCTCCGCGAATCTTCCAGAGAATCGCTTGATAATCACTGTGAGTGTAGATATCACTGACTACTCAGTGGCACTGGTTTCCTCTGGCGAGGCTACTACTCACAAAAGTGCGGTCCACGATAGTGAAGTCTTCACCTTTAACAAAAGTGGGCTTTGTACGTGCATTAAATAGTACTACATCCAATAACGACATAGCCTCAAGCAGGGCTTGGCCCTTCCTTTTCGTCACTTTACTACCCCATTTCATAGCCCACGAGTTGTAATCTCCATCTACGGCTACCGGGAAGCATTGTTTAGCGTCTGCGACTAAGTTGTCGAGAAAATTCTGAAACTCATCAGTCGTCAGGCTAAGCGGTGCGTAACAACTGTAGAAATGAACTCCTTTGGCTTTTATTCTCACGAAACCAGTTTCCATTCGACTCGCAAGATCCTGAAATGGAAGCTTTCCGCAGGACCAAAGTGGGGCCTTCCCACCTGCATCGGATTCCCAGGGTTGCGTGTCTAGATGTATATAGTTCCGAGAGTATCGCCAAGTCAGGCTTCAGCTTGCGCACAGTCTGCATGAGCAGGTCCTATGCGGCTTCACAATGGTTGAAGTTGAGCTGAAGTACTCACATTTGCATCGTTTTTGGAGTGCCTGGAGAGCCTAGAGAGCCTGGAGAGCCCGCTGCACATCGGCTGCTACCTGCGATGTGGACTGTGGGTACCCTATCACCCGCTTCTGCACATATGACACATGTTGCGCTTGCTGTGCATTCGGCAACTTTGTGGCCAGTGTTACCGCACTTGATGCAGTAATTTTTAGCCTGGTCAACGCTGCACTTTAGTGGTCTCACCACCTCTCGGTTTCTGCAATTACACCAGCTGACTCGAATGATTCCTGTATCCAGAAGTTTCCGGGCAGCAGGCACCATGAGCCGTATTACTGCGGTCTAAGTCCTGCCATATGCTTTACGCAGAGACTTGAGTGTTCCGTGGCTGGATAGTCCGGTCCCAAGACTGT
This sequence comes from Ophion obscuratus, assembly GCA_964007375.1. Lineage (NCBI taxonomy): Eukaryota > Metazoa > Arthropoda > Insecta > Hymenoptera > Ichneumonidae > Ophion > Ophion obscuratus. Next base: position 40,221,679 of record OZ023314.1, read on the forward strand.
CTGCACGGCCGCCGATATCTCCTCCTTCGTCGCGTCCTCTTCGAGGTCCTTGATATCCAGATTAACTTCCTGGATTTTACTTTGGACCGTTGCTGATTCGCCAAGAACACGATAACGATGACGAGAGCATTGGGCAGAGTCGGTTGTTCGCGACGTTTCTGCGGCTGCTTCTGGGATATCTTGTGCGATCTTTTCTTTTTTCTTGCAGTCTGCCACTTCTGCTCTGATCTCTCGCCTCCCTTATCCTCGGATTGACCACTCAATGGCTCCTCTAGCTGCTTCTTCTTCTTCGGCTCCTTTCCCTCGATCGACAAACCCAAACAAACTCCAACAAACAAAAACACGCACACACACACACCTTGTGCGTGCATGCGTGCGTGCGTGCGTGTGGGTGTGTGTGTGTGTGTGTGTTGGGTTTGGGTAAAAAAAAATTTCCCTCGCATCCTCTTTCAACCTTCTTTCCAGACATTTCACATTTTCATAGGCACATTCGAATTTTGGATCGAGAGTCGCATGTTGTGGACATCCGTTGTTTCTCAGGACTTTTCTCCCAAGCTTCTCCAATGATGGGCAACGCAGAGTCTCCAGTTCGATGATGTCCGTTGCTAGGTCGGTGAATTTCTTCAACCACAGCGTTTTCTCCAATCCCTTGATGTATACGATCCGAGCGTGTTGTAACATTGATCGAATGAACATCGGGATCGTGTCGTGTGGAAAGTCGCCATCGTCCCATCGCAAATCACCGTAATTGCGCTCCATCCACATATTCGTACTTTTGTACTTTCCCGGCAGAGAATTCCACGCGTACGGTGGTTCAAAAAGAAACGTCACGGGCTTGCAGCCAACCCTCGCCACATCGACAATTGATATTTCCTTAGGGACGAATTTGCTTATCGGTCGCTTGAAGCCTTGCCCATCAACGATGAACTCCATGATGATTGAAGCACGTGTTCTCAACTTTATATCAACTTTCTTACCCCGCCACCTATCGGATTGTACTCGATAATACCATCATGGAGAATGAGACAGTATGCGGAAGTATTGGCGAGTATATTCGTCACTGATTGGAATTAGGTGCCTACGTCAACGGGGCCGAACTTGAGAGAATCGTTCTGCTTCTAGCAATCAATGACAATGAGCGGAGCATGCTTTATGACATCCAAATTTTTCAAGCATGGTTCGGGCTCTCTATTGTAGTACGAAGATTGAAAGGTTGCATACATTTGATAGAGAAGCGCATATTGGTTCTTAGCAATGTTCAGATTCAAATTCCCATAGGGATAACTTTGTGAATTCAGGCACAGTTTGACATCAGTGATGTCAAAATGATCAAAAATACACGCATGTGCACTGTTCGTATCTTGACGATCGGTCTGGAAGGCCAGAATAACATATCACGGCTTCTCAAGTTGCGTAAATGTCTTCACAGCCTACATGTGTTTCGAGGTTGCGGGGAATATTGGGTCACTCGCACAATTGCGGAAAGCGGAAAGTCCATGAGCGGAAAGTCATGGGTATCGGTGTGTCTTTACCGATAAACTTGAGAAGTTGAATTTTACGTTTATCAGACAGTATTACGTACGGTACGAGCCATTCTACTTCTTGCAACGTGAATTTGATGTCAACCTTACCTGTGGCTTGCCATATCGCATTATGATTAGTCTTCGATCTCAATAGAATGAATTCTTGCTTCGCGTTCACAACAATTTTTTGATAATCTTCGGCGAAACCGAGGATCATACTCAGCGGTATGCATACGTCAAAATTCCCATCGGCAGCTGCGACAGCGTGCCCGTTGCGAGCATCATACCAGCCAGCATTCTCAAGCTTATAGTTCTTGGATTGACTCACGGATGCGTATCCGTTCATCGATCTCGTTATGCTCACATTTTTACATTGATCTATTTCCATGGCATTGAGCTCGTACCTCACCTCGTCGAACAAATAGCAAAGGCTATTTTTGCGATATGCATATTGGCAATGAGTGTACCATCGGCTTTGCTGAATCGCCCGCATACGCGTAGCGAACTTTGACTGGGAAGTATGCATACGTCTTGATGCTGAATGGAAATACGTATTTCATCACTGTTATTCAAGGTTGCATACGGCTGACGAGCATTAATCTCATAATGTGCGATGGAATCATCGAAGATGGCGGGATTTGATAACAGTCATTTCCGCCTCCATCTCAAACAGCATACGCACGCAATGCAGATTATGTAGTTTTTCATGCGATTGTTCCACGTATTCGTAGACCCAAACTCCGCAAAAACCGCACGTTCTGCGTTGTGAGCGGTGTGCGTGTCCATCGACTACTGGTCTCTCTCTTCGACGGAGTATTGTTTTTATAAGTGCACGAGACTCTATGAAAAACTATGCCCATTGCGATTTGATGTGTAATCGTTATGGTTATTGTCTCACCGCGAAAGTTCGCCAAATTATCGTCCTGATTCACTATTCGGAGTTGAATGTTCTGTATCGTCTTGCTCGCAATTGGTAGATAAATGACGTGCGATGGAACCTCAATGATTTTATAGCCTGGTGGTACGGATGGGAAAAAAATCGTGGATTGTGTGTACTCTTCGCTCTTTGATATAGGCGCCAGCTGTGAGGTTACATTCGACGCGCATTTCGTATGGACCCACTTTGAGAATGGTCACTACAGTATCCCATTGATGATCTTCGTCAACTCGCATTCTACGGGATGCAAATCCTAGCATACGTCCGATAGAATCCTCGGGCGTAATATATTTCATAATTGCACTCGATTTCACTGCGCAATGTATTGTGGTTGAGCCTCTTGCGAATGGTAATATTTGTTTTGCCAACTCTTTTCCCAGTATGTCGCAATGTCGGCTAATTCGTAACTTCCAGTAGATATGGTAAAAACGTTCTTGCTAACGTAAAATTTGTTGCGTCCAATGTCTATATTGGGAATCGAATTGTACGTTAGGAGCTCGATGAGTCCGGGGAAATAATTCTTGTGGGTGGCGAGTTCCTTGCACGGAAAGTATTGAGCCTCGAGTACAGGCGATGATCCCGATAAGGTCAACGTAAGACTGTTATCCATATTGTCGTTTGACAAACTGACTCCATTTTTCATCTTCGCCCACTTCTATATAGAGAAAATCTCTCTCGTCGCGGTAATTGTCGACAGAGAAACTTGAGGCACAAATGAACTGACTCGAATGTGTCGTATTTCTGGTACCCCTTGTCATTATAATTGACGCTACTCACACCGAAGTATTTTAAAAGTTCGACAGGTGGTTGAAGATCGCCGAAACTATCGAAACACTAAACTCTGCCCAATGCTATTACTTTAATCGTTCAATTGTGATGCATGCTTTCTTCCAGCTCACGTTTCGCTGCTTGAGCGGCCTCAACCGCTTTGACTATGTTGGCCGCACCACCTGCTAGCTCTTCCACAGTGCTAAGACCAACGAATATGGGCACGAGAAACGGTAGGAAGCCACCGATGTTACGAGGTACCCGCAACACTCGACGCGTACGCACTTTGCGCATGTCACTTGCGACCCTCTTGACGGCTGCTCGGGCATCCTTTAAAGCCGACGCAGCGACTGCATTTGAATCTTCACTCTTCACCATGGCTTCTCTCGCTGCATCGATGATTTTCTGCAAGCCAGCAATTTTTGCTCCCCTCTTCTTCTTAATCCCCATGCCGAATTTTCTCTTTGTTTTCATGATTCCTCCTACGGCAAGCGCGTTTGTTTTCTCTCCGATACTAGCGTTGCTGGCACGAACTCGATGCCAAGCTCTCTCCTGCAATATTTTATCCGCAGTGTCTAGCTTCGAGGTTTTCACGATTTCTCGAATACGCGATATCGTGCTCCTTGCAAGCTGCATCCAACGGATTTATTCCAGGATAGCCGCGTGCAAGACGCTTATCTAGCTTTGTGCCAGGTCCGCAATACTGATATCTAGACAAGTGCAATTCAACGGGAAGTGTTTGATGATACGGTTGAGGAAACCTTTGCCGGACTTCTTTCTTCGACGTTTGATCATGATGAGGGTTGATGCGTGACTGAAGCGGTGATCGATATAAAAGCTCGTTTTATACCAAAATTATGTCAGTCGCGACGAAGATGAAGTCCAAGACGTATGGAAAGCTGCCAGCGATAAACTTTGATGAATTTACGCAAATTCGGGGAGAGGGTGGTCAAAAGCGCTATGGCGATTTGCTGCCAAATACGATTCGTGCGGTATTCTGCGGTCGCTCAAACTGCTGAAAAACCAACGCATTTCTCATCCTCGTAATACACCCGAATGGTCTGAGATTCGAAAACGTTTATCTCTATTCAAGTTCGCTGAAACAGCCGAAATATCAGTTACTCGAACAATTGCTCCAGTCGTTGAAGGGTCTCAAATATCATCCACTTAACGAGCATGAACCATGCCACCGAGCGAAGCACAACCAAACTTTATATTCATCGTTGACGATATAGCGTGCGAGAAACAGGACAACGTCAGAGCCTTTTTCTCCATGGGAAGGCTTGCTTGTGTTGTGAAACTGACAACAACAGCATGAAGGGCCTACAACTTTTGTAAAAAAAATATGTGGTGCAGCAAATCGCCAAGGCTAGTGATGCAATTAGATGAAAACATTGAATGATAAAGATGGGTAGAGATAATGTTGATCAAACGATGCAGGATGTCTTTCAGTCGATAGTCACACCATTGGTAAAGCTCATTTCTCACAAGACGTCACCATTGAAGGAGGAAATCAAGACTGAAACGGAAGAAAATAAGAGTGAAGTTAAGAATGAGTCACCGGAAGATTCAACTTTCACAGCGGCGTATGAGCATAAAGATGATGCCTCTGTTGACGATGATGATGAATTACCCAGTCGCGTCGATGAATTGATAAAAAAATCGGTTGTCTGTAAAGTCGGTTTACTGACGATAGTTGAACGTGACAACGTCATAAGAAAATACTGATTGAATGGTTTCATTTTTCAAAAGAAAATTTTAATTTTATTTGTTTGATAGATATTTTGTATGGATATAGAGAAGGAGGTAAATGGAAATCACAATTAAATTGATCAAGTTACATTTATTTGTACGCATAAATACAATTATGTCAATTTTTATTTATTTTTTTTACAATGTACTGTGACGAGCATGCCCGCCTTCGCGGCATTCGGCGTGCACCTCCACACTTCCCGGTCTTGACATTTCCTCCCGCCTGGTTGACCTGAAACTCTTGCCCTGGGCGATCGCCCGACAGGCTGAGCCGCCTCGCGACACGGGGCGTTGGGCGCCAGGTACTAGGTACCGCCAGTCCAGGACTGACTTAAAATTCCCCACGCCGCGAGGACGGACGCGAAAGACAGCGGGAGGACGGTGAGGACCGAGGACGGGCCGGCTAACTCAGCTCACCGACGCGAGGGAATATGGTAGAGGGGCGCAGACGTTGGAGACAATCGAATTCGTAACTAGTTCCAAGTTTATTGCCGCTTCTTCACATACACGGGGACGGTTCCCCACAAAATAACAGAGAAATATGAAAGAACAGAAACGGGGCCGGTTTTCCCCCAAATAACCAAAACAATAAAACTAATTAACTCAATTAACCGGGCGCACGCAAGGGTTAGTTTAGAACGGGGACGGTTCCCCAAATAACTCAAAACAATACAACGTATCGCATAATTACAATGAACGGGCGCACGGGAGGGGACCATCGTCGAGGCCAACGCAGCCTGATTTAATTCGCCGGGACAACGCCGGCGAAGTTCGCGTAACACGCGCGACACGGGTTCGGACATCCATTTGCTTAGGCATGTTTGCGGCGAGAGACAATAGGTAGAAGTGGGTCGAGTCAGATCGGAACTTGAGCGAGGTCGGTTCGCAAAACAAAATCATCCGTCCTAGGATCTCGACTGAACGGAGAGATAACCGGTACTACTTTACGCTCGACAGACTGAGCCAGGTGGTAACCGCGAGAGAAACGAAAGGTAATCAAGCTACACGTCGGATAACCGGAAGGTATTCGCCAGGTAACCGGAAGATACGCGATGGTCGATGAACGGACGCGGGTAGGCCGTCGAAGAACGCGCGTATTATGTGACGTGTAATGCGCGACACGTGGTCCGGACGCGTAGATATCCGACCGACAACCGAGAGGTAACGAACCACGGGTAACCGAACTGACGAGTGGCGGGCGGCCAATCGTCACTGACAACCGAAAGAGAACCGAAAGGTAACCGAGAGAAAATCGTAACGCGAAGAAATAACGAGCAGATAACCGAAAGATAACCGTTAGGTAACCGAGAGAAAATCGTAACGCGCAGAAATAACAAGCAGATAACCGAAAGATAACCGTTAGGTAACCGAGAGAAAATCGTAACGCGCCGAAATAACAAGCAGATAACCGAAAGATAACCATCAGGTAACCGCGAGAAAATCGTAACGCGAAGAAATAACGAATAGATACCCGAAAGACAACCGTTAGGTAAAGTACGCGGAACAAACACACGGGCACCGAAATTCACCGAAGGAAACCGAACTTATAACGCGCACTGTGCGGAGAGACCGAAAAAGATAACCGGCAGCACGCGGGCTCGAAGACGTGCGAGAGAGAGAGAGAGAGAGAGAGAGAGAGAGAGAGAGAGAGAGAGAGAGAGAGAGAGAGAGAGAGAGAGAGAGAGAGAGAGAGAGAGAGAGAGAGAGAGAACGCGAGGTAAACACTCGCGCGCGGGCGCGTCTACACGCTGCCCGCGACACGGACAATGACCGGCCTTTGTTCCGACCGCTCGGACCCACTCGCGCACGCAATGGATTCGTAAATCCCATACTCGCACTTCGTTAATTACAAGCGAAAAAGAAAAGAATACCGCACGCGCCACTATCAAGTTTTTGGCCAACACAGAAGGGTTGGATGTGCATTCTCTCAACCGGGGAGTCTCTACAAACAAACTCGCCCATCGCGAAACAATACAAACCGAGGCCTTCCTCGTAATTAATCCCACCGGCGGGGCACATCCAAACCTTACCCAAAGATATTGCGAGGATCGGGCTCACCGCTACGCGCTTCTTCGCCTCTCGTTCCTCGTCGCGGAGAAGGTCCTCGGCCGGGCACTCGTGATAACGTCCTTCTTGGATTACTCGACTTGACTGCTGGGCACTCGACTTCCGACTGACGAAATATATTCCTCTGTCGCGATCGCTGACGCTCCTCACTCTCCCCCAGTTCTTACCGCCCCTACTAAGGCGCTCGTGCGCCTATTATCTAGGAGCGTTATTGGGTGCCTCGCGGTACCCGCCCCCCCTTGTCACGCGGTGCCCGAATTTCGAACTTCGGACCTCGGTGACGATTCGCACGTGGGACGGGCCAAGACCCCCCACCACACACTTCAGCCACCGCGTACGGCGCTTCTCCCGTAGCTACTATCGTTCGCATCGCGAACGTCTTCCTCCAAGATCCGGGAGGGGGCGACGGGCACGGGGGAGGCCTCCCTCGACAGGACGAGGCGTCCCTCAAGTCCCTCGGTGGGCCCACGACTAAAGCACACATTACAACACCCGCCACCCGTCTCACCACCCTCCCAAGCCTCAACACGGAGGCGCCGATTTTTAGTCGGACCGTGACGCTTGCGTCTCGAAAGGACGGGTACGGCACCTAGGCCGCTAGGTCCGAGGGGCGGGAAACACGATATATTTGGTCATAAACCAGCACCCCTCGGGCATCCCCCTCGTCCACAAACGACGGTGTTCCTCGTTCGCCTGCCTCTTGGGAGAAACGCCGCGCGTACCGTCCTCGGTCAACCGCGGTGAAGGAGATAGGGGGGAGGGCAGCACCCGCCCCGCCTCGCAATTATTCTCTACAAACCGGCGATGGGGAAGAGCGCGACGTACAGCGATCTCCGTTCCTTATCCAAAACAAAATATAGCCCGAACCAAAGGTCGCGAGCTCCCAATCCTCGCAATAGAAACGGCCGTTGCTTTTCTCAGAATTTTACGCTGGATCGCTCTCGCCACAAAACAATCGCCAAACAGGCGATTTACTCGTCGTCTTAGGTCATGGAGAGTGTGTCCGGACTACAAAAGAAAGCGTGAAATATAGAAATTTCTAGCTACTGCTCGACGATGACGATCCCCTTCCGTCGCCCCCTACAAGTGAGTCGGGAATCGAGCGGCCCATCGCGTCCTCGGCCGAGGAAAAGGGTCGCAAATCCGACCCGTCACCCAAAATCACTCCGTGCCTCGTAACGGGGCAAAATGTCACGTTACAGTACATAGTTTTTACAAGTATGAATGTGCTTTGAGCAATTGTTTTACAACTTTTATTTTTTCATAAAATTCTTCGTTCAGAAAATCATTTTAAATTTACAAAATACTTGAATAAAATTTATTGTTTAAATTTCTACTCGACTGTTAAAATTTAATTTTTGATTTTATTATTTTATAATAATAAATTTTGTATTGACATTATTTCTTTCAGCAAGTAAACTGAATAAAAGTTGTTGTTCAATTAGTTACTTAATTATTTTTGCAAATTGAATTGTAATTTGTTGTAAAAAAGTAATAATTTATTATAAGAATAAACTGTGATTAAATTATTGTTCATAAATCTTAAATTAAAAATTAAAAATTTGGAAACATCATTAAAATTTTTGTAACTCGAGCTTTTAAAACGCCCGCCTCAATGTGTTTGATATAGGAGAAAATTGTTCCCTTTGACGGCTGGCTGGTCCAACCTGTCATTTCAGACACGTTGTTATGATATGTGGAAGATTTAACATTTATGTTTTAATTTTTTGAAATCATAGCTACGCTCGATAATTATTTCGATCGAATAGTAAAGCAATTGATTTTTTACTCATCGTGAAATAGTTCTGTTAACTTATTGTTATAGTTTTGTCAATTATAGCATAACCTACAATCGCTGCACTAGCGGACCGATGCTATTTATTTTAATGATGAAAGCACGAATATTCGACAATATATCACTAAACATATATTTAATATCGAAAGAATCATTACCTTTATCGCCGCAATTATCGTTGCTATAAACAATTGACACCACATTCACTTTTCACTGCACTTCATACTTGACGAAAACATGTAAATGTATTATTGTATAGCAGCTGTCCACGCGGACGCATCGCTCATGGCCTCTGCACACTGCGCGCGATAGGCGACAAGCGATGAGCGATATCCAATGAGAGCTCGAGTATGACGGAAATGCTCTATGAGAGTGACGTTGCCATTGGATATCGCTCATCGCTCGTCGCTCGTCGCTCGCAGTGTGCAGAGGCCATCACTCAAGTAGGAGAGAGACAGATGTCGAACGCTGCCGAACGCGGAGGCCGATTGTGCCTCTTTGTCGCTCGTTCCGCGCTCTCGCTTGCACTTCAAGCCTTAAATGGAACGCCTCAGAGCGAGGTAACGCCGCATGAGTCATGTTTTTTCGTGCGTGCAGCTGGCTCCATCGAATTATAAGACGTTGTCACGTCAAAAATATCTCGTATTGTTACGTACAGGTAAAAAGAAAAGCCTGGATACCACATACGGCGGGCGAATGCTCGCCTGTACCAAATTAATGATTGGCGATTCTCCGATAATTTTCAATTCTTCGCATATTCGTGTAGGGGAAAAAAGTTATGCGACAACCGTGGGATTGACGAAGCTCCTATTTTAAAAAAGTGCCGAATGTCGGGATTCTCGAACCGAACGATTTGAAAAATTATAAGAACATCATCATTGGCACGGATGCGCATAAGAAAATTTACCGACTCGACGGAGCTGTGTGTCGTGAAAACAGTCACGAATTCAAGATTTGTATTTTGAAAATAATTCGAGCACGTACGGATCGGGGTATGTATAAGAAAGCCAGAAGAAATATGCAATTTGAATATGTTCACTGGGACAATCCGAGTGAGCTTGTAGTTCGTCTTCGATTAATTCACGTATTTCAAGCGGCAGGCAACTCATCGTATTCCAATGCAATCACATCGATTATCGACGAATTGCATGAGGCTGGAATTATTTATTAGGAAAAACGATAGTTTTTTTTCCATTCGCATGTTGAACGTGGACGTGTGTAGATCTCCGCGCGCCATGAATGATAAAAAACTGACTCTTGTGCGAGGGCTGCATAAGCCTGCACGAAGAAATTATACTCGACACGTTTAAATTCGAGGCCTGGATGAAACGTGGCAAGCCGATATCGTAGATACGTCATTGTACGCGAGGCAAAACTCGCATCACAAGTTCCTCCTGACCGTCATCGATATATTCTCCAAATTCACCTGAGCCATACCGTTGAGAAGCAAGAGCGGTAGAGATACGACGATTGCAATGAAATCTATATTCAATCAGAGTCGCATACCCAAGAACTTGCAAGTCGATCGTGGAAAAGAATTTTACAATTCACAGTTTAAAGCTCGTATAAAAAATACAATATAAACATGTATTCAACGTATAGCAATTTGAAAGCATCAATCTGCGAGCGTTTCAATAGAACATTAAAAAATAAAATTGGGATGCAGTTCAGTCTTCGCGCAATGTACAAATGGATGGATATTGTGGATTCTCGAGTTACCGAATACAACAACACCGTGCATCGAACAATCAGGGAAAAACCGAAAAATATCAATCGTACAAATGAAAGACAGATTCTCCATCGTATTTTCCGCCAGTGTCGATTATCGGCAAAAAAATCGAAAATTCAAAATTGGCAATAATGTGAGAATTATCAAATTTAAGAATTCATTTGAGAAGAGTTATACGCCCAATTGGACAACGGAAATATTCAGACGACGGAAATATTTGGCAGCTGCTATGAATTGATGCTGCCATTGAATCTCTATGGACTCATTCTTGTCGGGCCCCATCGTCTACAAACAAGGAGGAATTTTTTTATTAAAAAAATATTTTGACTAAAAAATGTATTTAGTGCATACTCACCAAAATCATATTTATCCCTTCAAATACGATGGAATTATCTCAAATATGAAAAGACATATGGGCGGGGGGGGGGGGGGGGAAGAAAAAATGTCAAATTCAACCCAGAAGATATTATTTTTGTATAGACTTACGGTCGCTGCTGAATAACTCCACTGACAAAGCTTGAGAGAGGTTTTGTCCAGAGTGGTTTGGGAAATTATTTCTCATCGAGGTTCCAAAACTTTTCGGCTTGTTGGCTTCGCACCAAATTAACAAAAGTGCACATATCGTAGCCTGCAACAGGAAATGCGTTTTTCCCCAAATTTTTTGTCTTTTTACCTGAATCTTCACTATCTTCTTCAAAAAGATCTTCACTCGTATGTTCGCTGGCTTCACTGCGCCGGGAGTCGTTATCGTCGTTACTCTCGTCGGCTTGAGCAGGTTCGTCGGGCGGTTCGTGGTTGACGTCCGTTCACTTTGAATAGGTGCGCGGTTTATTGGAATCCACCCGCTGACATCTGCCGCAGAAGAATGTTGGCTAGAGTTCGAAGGAACAATCCTCGCCTTGGGCCGTTGCCCCTTGTCTTATCCAATATAAAGAAA
>OZ023314.1:40235686-40290686 GCA_964007375.1 Ophion obscuratus
TTCCCGGGAGAGAGGACCGAAAAAAATGAGTCTTTACACACACAGCTTTCTTTTTATTCAGTTTCCATATGATCATAACTCCATGGAAGAGTGTCCGTGGAAGCTGGGATTAGCACTCTTTTGTCATCTCACCAGCTGAGAGCAACTTTATTTTGCATTGCTGTATGAACAATGTATTTTTTACTCATGATCAATTGTTGCACCTTGACAAGATTTTCGTGCGCAAACAAGCAATTTTTGAAGTCGTCGAATGTGATGGATTTCAGGGTTGACCGCCTTACACCCTTAGCTTTCTTCTTCGCATCGTCACAGTCGAGAGTTTTTTATGAGTACAATTTCGCTCCTAAGCCCACCAATTCCGTCATAATACGACCATTATTCTCATCTTTCATGAGGCCTAATACTTTCTTATCGCGCAAAGGCATATTGTACGGATTATTTGGCGAATAATCAGACGTGTTAAACTTGTCAATGTCACACTTTATCGTTTCATGCATGTCGAGCACGCTGATGTAATAGATGAGACTATTAGTGTCTGTTTCTGACAATTTCCTCGATCATAGAATTTTTCGCTCATGTAATTGTAGTAAAAATCGTAAATCCAGAGCTTGCAGATATCGAGGATGGAAAATCCTGTGTATATGGGCTTATTGAATAGAACGCACGCTTGGTTGAGCTCGATTATAACGATGTCTTTTTCAAATATGGCGCAGCTATGGAACGTTGACTTGGCAATCTGCGCTTTGACTTAGATGGATGGCTTTGGATGTTTCCTCACATTTTCCATTGTTTTACCAAAGACCGCGTTGTTCATGAGTTTGTAAAATTTTTTCTCAAATCATTGTTCGTTCGCTTTCTCAATTCCGTTTTTACATCGATGTATTTTTTTAGCCAAGCGCGCTGTTCGAATTTTCATAACGCGTAATCCCAATTTCAAGAATTGTTCCAAACTTCTATAGTGAATTACGTATTTTTCTTTTCGAAGCAGTGTGGTCGTTAATTTCCGTTGAGTGCTGGCAGGAGGGACGTAGTGTTCGAGGCACAAAGGCAGATATTTGTGCGTATCGTGTAACTCTCGAGGATACTCCAAATCGACTTCCAAAATGTAGCCCGTTTCAGCGTCATCGAGAATACTATCGATACATTCCCCGAAATTTTCTACCCAAGCAAACGCACCGAATGGCAATGACTCACACATACCTGCACCATACAGATTATTGACGTCGTAATACATCATTTGGATTAAAGTCAGCACACATGTAGCGATTATTCGCTTTCGCGTACCTATTGCAGCATTGCGCTACACCACCACGAATACCTTTCTCGATTAACATTAACATGTCAACGTCGAGCAAGAGATCGCGTTCTGAGCTGGTACATTTTAACATTGCATCAAACGATAAACCGGGTGCGATAAAATAGTGCAATGGATCGAGGTCGTTCGTGTTGATGCAATTTCGTCGAAAATTCTCAAAAATGTCTGTCAGCGGCAGTACATCGGTTTTCAAATACCTGTCGGAATATTCACCCAAAGTTTTAAGATTAAAGACAGTCAAAACTTTGCACCCGTGCGCGTAATCGTCCGCCCAAAATTCTTCACTACTCAATGTGGAGAAAAATTTATCTTTCGTGGGTAATTCCTCATCGATTCGCATCCAAGATTCCACATAGTCATAGGGAAAAACACATTTTTGCGTCAATAATTCAAATTCCGTGGCGTTAGCGCAATGCTTGCGTGTTAGTATTTTTTTTATCGTTTTTCAGGTAAAATTCTAATTTTTCGATGCTACTCGGCATGAACCTCAAAGAGGCGATGAATCGATACTGCACGCGTGTGCCTTTGACGCGCTTCGAAAATAAAATATATTTCTCCTTGTTAATTGGCAAATGACTCATGGATCCTTTGAAGATTCGAGCCAATGCTACTATCAAAAAGTGTGCGTCGTATCCAGACAAGTTGTGAAAAACTATCGGTACTACGTAGGGAATTTTGTAATTCAAATTACAGTCTTGATGAGCGGCCCCGCGGAATTTCCCCGTAAAGTGACAATGATCTCGGTCTCCTACGTTCGTGGACGCAAATGGGTTTTCACAAATGTGACAATTTTTAGCCAACTTGAAACTTCGACTTTCATCGCTACTCAAAGCTTTCATTAGTACTATGGTCTGGAAAATGTCGTGCAATGAGCCAGTCCTTCTAATTTACGCATGAATCATTCGACACAGTTATTTCCATGAAACGCCTTGTACTCCGAGGAGCGTCATTGAAACTGCAATGCTTATAGTAGGCAATGCTATGAGGGGTATGCTTCTGATAATTTACAGTGTTAGCCTGCCGTGCTGTGACCGGTTCGAGCAACCATTCCAAATCTGCGTAAATAACAAATGGAACTATCTCCTTGTGCTTGTAATTTCTGAACTTCAATATTGTATTTGTTCCTTCGGAAAAAGTAACACGACAATTATTACTTCAGTCCTCTTTATGTCGTTGCAATATTTCTTCTGTGCTGAAGTAACACAAACACTGGTCGCAAATCCACAGGTGATGTCCTTTCCTCGATATCTGCGCACTCAAGAGGCGCGACATGTTTTTAACCTACGCGTAGTGATGATATACCTTGGGAACACCTGCGTCCTCCTCCTCCTCCTCTCTATTTCGGCGTTGATCATGAGTAAATGTATGGTTGGTTTATCTGACATTTGCTTACTCACAAGGAATATCCCTCAGGTGTCCGCCTCCGATTTTGTTGAAACTCATATATGTGATAGAGCATCGAAAACTTTGAGACACGTATTTTTTTTATCTGCGGCAAAACGGATTTAAGGAGGGAAACCGCCCCTCAACGAAAGGTGTGTCGAGGGGTGATTTTGCAGTTTCACCCAGAAGCAATCCACCGATCGGAATGAAACAAAAACGAAAATTCTTCTAATAAAAAGCGATGAAAAATCCAGTATGAAAATGGTAAGAAAAAATTTAATTAGGGGCTAAACCAACCCTCAATTTGCCTTTTTTCACCCCACACTTAAGAGGGTTGTATGCAAATTAATAAAGCAGGTGTCATTTTGGAAGGGAATTAAAATTAAAGTTGACGGGTTTTTTGCGTTTTGGCGGCATAGCAAATTTAAAGTTTGCTATGCCGCCACCCCTAACATAAATTTATTTATCATGGTCGTTTTTTCTGTGTTTAAAGTATATCCGCTGATTTTAAATATTTCTATAAGCTACAATTTAATTGGTTCCGTTGGAGATTCGTCATCAGTCCGGCCAATAGGGAATTTTCCAAGGTCAGCGATGGAAATAGATGATGTTTTTATTTTCTTTACGTTTCGGCCCTCTGGTTAGGGTCCTCTTCGGAAATTATATTTTTCTGTATAAATTATGATACTCAAATTTTACCAATCACGTTTGAAAGAGTTATATACATGATGAATGCGTTATAGAATTGTTGTGTCATTTTGTATAACAATTATGTTAATTCTGTTTTGGTTATAGCTATATTAATATGATATGTATAATTTCTTATATTGCGTTAATTATTTTTATGTATCGGTGTTTGAAATGTGTGATGTGTGAGAGAGAGGGTTATTATATTATAGAATTATAAAGAGATGAAATATGAGAAATAAATAACGTCGATGTTGTTGGTATTCCAGGCATTTGCGTATATTCGGAAGGTTATTTCGAAAAACAATATTTATGGGAATAAATAATGTTTCGTCGGAATATACTCAATAGATAGAGATTGTATCGTTTTTCAGCGATTTTTTTATCTGTAATGGATAAATAATGGTAAAAAAGTTTTGTATTTTATTAGTGAAAATTTAATGTAAGTGATTGATTTCAGAGAAATTTTAGTAAAAAATCGAAAGACTATGATGATTACCTATTGAGTTAAATTCTTAAGAATCTTTTTTCCCTTCCAAAATAAGCAAAAACTCGAAATTTACATTTTTCCGTTACATGTTGAGTTGTGTGGTCACAGAAAGTTCGAGAGAAACTGATTAGTGTATTAATTTCCTGAAGCTTATTAGAGTCTTTGTACTGCGAAGCAAGAAAGATCCTTTTGGCAGTGACGTGTCAAGGAAAATAAAATAGGTGCGTCAAGTTAGGAGTATTTAAAATTAATTTATAATGTCCCTAAAATTAGCTAATAATGTCAATATGTTAGTTAACTTATAGTGTCGATAATTTTAAAATTGTTATGTGAGGTAAAGTATTGTAAAATATTTTAATAGTTATATTATAGAGTTATAGATTGAGCTTAGTTTTCGTATGTCAGTTCTAAAATTTATGGCGTTGGAGTGTGCCTTAATTTGGATCATTTCTTGGATTAGTCCTTTTTAGAATCAATTTTCATTGTTTAGAATCTTTACATTGTCAAATTGAAAGTCGTGCTCTATTGCATGTTGTGCTAAAGCTGTGTGTATTGTGGTAGTGTGTTTTAGGCTATTTTTGTATTCTTTTAATCTGGTTTCGAGGTATCTTTTGGTGTGGCCGATGTATGTGGCATTGCAGTCTTTACAGTCGATTTTGTAAACTATGTTGGATTTTTGGTTGTTATTTATTTTCTCTTTGGTGGAGCCAGTAATCGATGAAATGTTGTGTTTGTTGTTTGTGACTTGAGAGTATTGGAGTCTCTGGCTTCAATACTATCCACCATCGTCATGATTGGTCTTGAAACAAATTGTCTGGAAAAATTAAAAGTTTCATGACCACTATATAAAAGATATGTTGATGATATTATTATTGCTCTACCAACAAACAAAATTGAATCCACCAAAAAGATGTTTAACTCTTATAATCCAAAATTACAATTTACATCTGAAAACGAAGTAGACAACATAATCCCGTTTCTTGATTTACTTTTAATCCACAAACAAGACTCAATTATTACACATTGGTATAAGAAACCAACCTGGCCAGGCAGATTCGTAAATTTCTTTTCACACCACGCACTTCCCCAAAAAAAGCCATAATCTACATGCTAGTTAACAGAGCAATAAAATTATCTCATCCTTCATTTCACAAAGAAAATGCCAAACTCATTAGTAACACGATGACACAAAATTGCTATCTGTTTCACAGAAAAAATAATAAAACATCAGCAATCAACAATCAAAAAACGAATAACAACAATTTTGATGCTTCCAGAATAATAAATGTTCCTTACACAAAAAACATACATCATCAACTAATTCGTCTCTTCCAACAATACAGCATAACATTAGTCACAAACAATAAACACAACATTTCATCGATTACTGGCTCCACCAAAGACAAAATAAATAACAACTAAAAATCCAACATAGTTTACAAAATCGACTGTAAAGACTGCAATGCCACATACATCGGCCAAACCAAAAGATACCTCGAAACCAGAGTAAAAGAACACAAAAATAGCCTAAAACACACTACCACAATACACACAGCACAGCACAACATGCAATAGAACATGCAATTTGCAACACACATGCAACACACAGCTTTATCACAACATGCAATAGAACATGCAATTTGATCAAAGTCAAATTGAACACGACTTTCAATTTGACAATGTAAAGTTTCTAAACAATAAAAATTTGCTCAAAAAAAGACTAATCCTAGAAATGATGCAAATTAAGGCACACTCCAACGCAATAAATTTTAGAACTGACATACAAAAACTGAGCTCAATCTATAACTCTATAATATAACTATTGAAACATTTTACAATACTTTACCTCACATAACAATTTTTAAATTATCGACACTATAAGTTATTTAATATATTGACATTATTAGCTAATTTTAGGGATATTATATATTAATTTTCAATACCTCTAACTTGACGCACTTATTTTGTTTTCCTTGACATGTCACTGCCTAAAGGATCTTTCTCCCCCGATTCGCAGTACAAAGACTCTAATAAGCTTCAGGAAATTAATACACCACTCAGTTTCTTTCGAACTTTCTGTGACCACACAAATCAACATGTAGCGGAAAAATGTAAATTTCGATAGGTAATCATTATAGTTTTTCGATTCATTACTAAAATTTCTCTCAAATCAATCACTTACATTAAATTTTCACTAATAAAACACAAAACTTTTTTATAATTATTTATCCATTACAGATAATAAAAATCGCTGAAAAACGATAAAATCTCTATCTATTGAGTATATTCCAACGAAACATTATTTATTCCCATAAATATTGTTTTTCGAAATAACCTTCCGAATATACGCAAAATCCTGAAATATCAACAACATCGAGGTTAGTTATTTCTCATATTTCATCTCTTTATAATTCCATAATATAATAACCCTCTCTCTCACACATCACACATTTCAAACACCGATACATAAAAATAATGAACGCAATATAAGAAATTATACATATCATATTAATATAGCTATAACCAAAACAGAATTAACATAATTGATATACAAAATGACACAACAATTCTATAACGCAATCATCATGTATATAACTCTTTCAAACATGATTGGTAAAATTTGTGTATCATAATTTATACAGAAAAATATAATTCATGAAGAGGACCCGAACCACAGGGCCGAAACGTAAAGAAAAGAAAAACATCATTTATTTCCATTGCTGACCTTGGAAAATCCCCTATTGGCCGGACTGAAGCCGAATCTCTAACGCAACTTGTCATCTACACGGCCGCACACATCCTTGATTCACTACAATTTAATGTTTTATCATATTTCAAAATTATTACATTCGTCTTAAGGGGTAACTACCCCTCTGACGAGAAACATCATTGAATTATCCGCTTTCGATTTCGTTGAAACTCATATATGTGGTAAAGCATTGCAAACTATTAAACATATTTTTTTTTTGTATCGGCAGAAAAATGGTGTTAGGGGATGAAACGACCCCTCAAAGTTTCTCCCAGAAGCAGTCCACCGATCTGAGTGAAACAAAATCGAAAATTCCTCTAATATTGAGCGATTAAAAATCCACTACAAGAGTGTTGATTAGAAATATAATTAAGGGGTAAACCACCCTTCCATTTGCCGTTTTTCACCCCACGCTTAAGGGGGTTGTATGAAAATTAATAAAACGGGTATAATTTTGAAGGGGGATCAAAATTCAAGTTGACGTGTTTTTGCGTTTCAGCGAGACAGCAAATTTAAGGGGGTAAACAACCCGTAACATAAATTTGTTCATCACCGTCATGTTTTCTTTGTTCAACATGTATCCGCGGGTTCCAAATATTCTCCCGCGTTTTTAAATTATCACGTTTTTAAATGTTTACATTTTAAGGGTAAACTACCCCCTCTGATTGCTTTTCGTTTGAAGTTTCGCAAAAGGTTTCACGAATTTGGTTAAAACTGCTTTCATTTCATCGGTAAAATCAATTTTATGTTTGTGTGTGCAGGCATATTCGTTTTGAGCTTTAGGAGCGGTACTTTGGGAGTGGGGACGTGGGGCTACCCCTCCCTCATAAGACTCATATTTTCGTGTCAAAACGCTTCCAATTTTAATATGCACGTCCATTAAGCATCTCCATAGGAATAAATATATACTTCTACTATATCATTAATTATAATAATTTCCAGAATAAGTTCTAAGGCTGACTTCGTATATTTCGGAACGATGATACGCCTGGATCAAGCGATAATATAGCCAGCGACGTAGTTTTGTGGAGGAATGTATATTTTTATTATTTTACCGTTTATTTAATTAAACATATTAATGAAACTGAAGGTTTTACAGTAGGTTAACGAACATGTTTTTAATATATTTTCACATATTTCATTTAGGAATCATATCAGCTGATTTAATAAATGGTATTTGTGAAAAGTATCGCAGTCATATCCCGTTTTCTAGTCTATCAATTATCAACTATAAACAATCATGGCTCATAAGTCCTGCAATAATAATAATCGTCAAAAAATGCTTTAAACACAACGACTTTTTGCACCATGCACATCTGATAATGGACATATTATTGCAACCGGGTTTTTCACAATGTGTGTTCGATTCACCAAAACAAAAGGTAACAGGATTTTCAAAATCTTCTGGTTTTTTAAATGAATGGAAATTAACAAATTTACGTTAGGGGTGGTTTACCCCATTAAATTTGCTGTCCCGCTGAAACACAAAAACGCGTCAACTTGAATTTTGATTCCCCTTCAAAATGATACCTGTTTTATTAATTTGCATACAACCCTCTTAAGCGTGGGGTGAAAAACGGCAAATGGAGGGGTGGTTTACCCCTTAATTAAATTTATAATCAACACTCTTGTAGTGGATTTTTCATCGCTTAATATTAGAGGAATTTTCGATTTTGTTTCATTCAGATCGGTGGACTTCTTGTGGGAGAAACTTTGAGGGGTCGTTTCATCCCCTAACACCGTTTTTCTGCCGATAAAATAAACATGTTTAATAGTTTGCAATGCTTTACCACATATATGAGTTTCAACGAAATCGAAAGCGGATACTTCAATGACGTTGCTCGTCAGAGGGGTAGTTACCCCTTAAGACGAATGTAATAATTTTTAAATGTGATAAAACATTAAATTGTAGCTTATAGAAATATTTAAAATCAGCGAATACACTTTAAACACAGAAAAACGACCATGATTAATAAATTTATGTTAGGGGTGGTTTACCCCCTTAAATTTGCTATGTCGCCAAAACGCGAAAACCCGTCACCTTTAATTTTAACCCCCCTTCAAAATAATACCTGTTTTATTCATTTGCATACAACCCTCTTAAGTGTGTGGTGAAACAAAAGCAAATTGAGGGGCGGTTTACCCCCTAATTTAATTTTTCTTAACATGTTCATAGTGGATTTTTCATCGGTTTTCATTAGAATAATTTTCGTTTTTGTTTCATTCAGACCGGTGGATTGCTTCTGGGTGGAACTGCAAAATCACCCCTCGACACGCCTTTCTTTGAGGGGCGGTTTACCCTTGAATCGGTTTTTTCGCAGATAAAAAAATACGTATCTCAAAGTTTTCGATGCTCTATCACATATATGAGTTTCAACAAAATCGGAGGCGAACACCTAAGGGATGTTCCTTGTCAGATATATCGGAACAGTTTTACTAGTGCCGTCTTTTGTCGGACCAGCAATCTCATATACATAGATCGATAAGCCATTCGATTGCTTAAACTTCATAATCTTTAACAAACTCATCGGGAAATCCAAGCCTTCGTAGTGGAGCGTTTGGCTATAATGAGGATAAGAACTCGTACGTTCGGGATATATGCTCGGTGGTGAAAAGTGTGCTGCTGTGACGGATCAGAGAAAACAATAGGGGAATTCATTGAGAAAACAATATAGGAATATTCATTGTTTTGAATATTGACGACGGCCCGTTTCATCTATGTATCCCTCGGGAGACGCGTGTAGATGGATAAGCTTTCTCACAGTGGTTCGTACTTGTTAATGCTCACAAGTAGATGAGAGATTTCGTGTAACGTCCAACCCGACTCGTTTTCCTGAAAGTCCTCGATTTTGACGGAGCGTTTTGCTTGGACGCACTTGATGAACCACTCAGCAATATAGCTCGATGATAGAACGATTTCATTTTTCGTTTGAAACGTCTTTTCCTCCTCACTGATTTCATTCACCTTCATGAGGCGAAATATGCACGCTAACATTCACCTTCACATTTGCATATCTTTGTGCTCAAAATTCACAATCGGGGGGGTCTTTATTCGATTTTTGATTGCCGACTCGAGATCGACCCACTTTAGTTTATTGTGAGCGTCGCTCACACTAGCACCGTTTACACTAACACATCTTACACATGCGTCACACACGATTTGTTCCCTCAAAGAGAACAATTTCGGTATTGTCGATTGAATTTTCAGTTTTTGACCGACGTTGAGCTCTCGTTTTTTCAATGTTTGCACCATGAGTTTGACGTGCACGTCACAGAACTTTTACTACTTATCTACGTGAGAGAAATTGTTTTTCGCACCGCTCAACTTATCGATAATTTTATCGCAATCGTCCATAGTCTAGATTGCTCGATGAATCGAAATGAAATACCGATGGAGAAGGGCTCACAAATATCAGGTTGATAAAAAAGTTTTGTCGCAAAAATTTTTAAAATGTCTTTTTACGTATTGACGCAATATGACATCGAGCTATGTCGAGAATATTCTAGAATGTTTTCTACTCTTCCGCATGACATGGTATAAAAGGGCGAACGCGCGATCTAGTGGACAGAAATGGCTTCGATCTCGCAGGAGCAACTCCGAGCGATCATTTTTTACGAGTGGCGGCGTGGTACGATCGCAAGCCCAACTGCTAAAAATATACAGGATGTATTCAGCGAGACCGTAGTTTCTCATCGAATAGTCAAGCGTTGGTTCAATCGTTTTAAATCTGGAGACACAAGCCTTGAAGATAAGGAACGTTCCGGACGACCGTCGACCATCGATGATAAAGCATTACTCCGCTGCATCAAAGAAAAACTGGAAGCAAGTACGCACGAGCTAGCAAGAGAACTTGGCTGCACCCAACCGTCAATAGTCAATCACTTGGGATTGACTATTGACTATTGACTACACAACTTGGGATACAGGAAGGTTCTGGCTCAATGGATACCACACCGTCTCACCGACGACAATAAAAACTGTCGCGTGACCATCTGCCAGTCTCTCCTGCTTCGCCACCATCGCAAGGAGTTTTTAGAAGATCTTGTGACAGGAGATGAAAGCTGGACTTGTATGATAACAGAACGCGTTTAGCCTACTGGCTTCCTATCGGAGAAAACCGCCACACCAACCGAAATCTGAACGTTACTCACAAAAGGTTTTTTTTTTGCTGTTTCTGGGACGCAAAGGGAATGCTACTTCACAATTTTGTCCCTGTAGGTAAGACGATCTCCTCTACACGATACATCGAGAATCTCCAGGAATTGGCGAAAGCTATAAGAAAAAAAATGGCCAAGACGCGCGACTGTGCACCTCCTCCACGACAACGCGAGACCCCATGTCGCAAAGGAAACCCACAAAACAATCACTGAGCTTCACTGGAATACCGTTCCTCATCCACCATACTCTCCCGACATCACGCCATCTAACTACCATTTGTTCAGACATTTGAAGGCATTTGAGAAACAAAACCTTCAAAAACGTCGACGATCTCAGAAGGGATATTTCAAATTTCTTTGAGTTCCAGCCGCCGCAGTTTTGGGCAAAGGGAATAAATGAGTTGCCAACTAGATGGGCGAATGTCATAGAAACCGATGGCGAATATATTGTTGATTAGAAATGTTTTGTATAAGATATATAAATAAATAAATTATATTGAAATTATTGCGACAAAACTTTTTTATCAATCTGATATATTTAAGAAGAAAATCTCTGTACAACCTCTCACGCGAGTCTGTGTGTGCGCCCCCGCTCGAACGTCGAGTTTGTATACACAAGATCGAGTTCCAAACAGCGAGACGGTGCTCTTTTCAATCTTGAACTCAAAATGATTTTTTTCTTCTTACTAGCATCCTTATTCATTATGCATCCATATCTTCAGAGTCGACGTCGATCGTTTCGAAAACAAATTTTATTTGATATTGAATATACGAACTAGTCGTTCGCGATTTTCATCATCGTTAACATATACGGAAAGCTTTCCCCCGATGTGAACTATGCAGAGATCTTCATCGTACGCTGCTACCAAAATCAGCTGGAATGTTGCTAAATTCTGGAATGTCAGACCTTCATCTTTTCCGCCGAAGCAGCCTATGCGTAGATCTTCTCTATGCGCTGCTGCCAACATAGTCTCGAACGTTGTCGAAGGAGCCTCAAGCGCCTTGGTTATCGTTCCGGGTAGAAACACGCTCATTTCATGGCGAATATCAACAACGTGCTTCTTGCCAAATTTGGTGTTGACCGCCCGTATATTGGTGATGACGTAGTCCAACCTGGGTGACAACTCGCTGAACTTCTTCGTCGGCAGAAAGTCGGCAATTTTACCAGCCTTATTGATGAGGTCCGGTTCTTTCTCATGTGTGTGTCCGATCTTGAATCGCAAGATTATGTACTCCTTTCCGCCACCATCGCTCCACCACCATCGCTCCACCACCATCGCTCCACCACCATCGCTGCACCCCCTGCATTGAGGGCACGGGGGTCCGAGCGCGAAAAATGTCACGCGTCCGATGACTCACCACCCACAAAGTTTAAAGATATAATTCGTAGAAAAAATCTGACGAAATCCGGCCGCCATGTTGATCCCAAACCTCATCAATGTCACTCTTCCGCCGATGATAAACATATTCTCGGAAAATAATCATTCAACACCTCAATTCGCTGACTCATTGCAACACGTTAATGTATAAAGAAAAGTATCGCATCTCGGCGAGGGGGGTCGAAGGGGGGGGGGGGAGCTTTGTCAAGCCACGGCAAGCGCCCAATGACTCACCACCCACAAATGTTTAAAACAAATTCTGAGAAATCAGCCCCCACCCCCACTCTTCCACCCACCACCCTCTCCTTCCGGCGGGAGGGGAACTCCCTTTTACTACGAAGCACTTCGACCATGTGTCAGTCATTGCGCGGCCTCACTAGGATTCGGGCGTGTGTCCCTGTGTTTACCCCCCCCCCCGCCATTCCACCGAATTCCATTCGGGCCGAAGGGGGACTAAACACCATCATTCGGTAAGCAGGTTAGTCCTACCACCGGCCAGTAAGCAGGTGAGCCCTACCATCGGTCGGTAAGCAGGTGAGCCCTACCATCGGTCGGTGAGCAGGTGAACCCTACCATCGGTCGGTAAGTACAGACATTGCCAGTCGATCAAGAGGCCGATTCTGACCAAAATCCTACCCGACCATCCGATGATAACTCGGGAATAAACCTTTTTTGGTTCGTTTCTCAACTAAGTCGGTACGTCGCTAGTAGGAATCTTGGTTTAGAATCGACCCCATTACACTACTGACGTAAACGAGAATCGTCTCTTGCGTTGGGAACGCGTGCTTGCGATGCAAGAGCACATATGGTGCGTATGGTCAAAATATTATTTATATGCGTTGCAGCAAAGAGGTAAATGGTAAAGAAGATGGCAATCGCTAGGAAAGGTTAACTTAGTTCTTCTTAAGAATCACCTTTTACCATCAGCACAATGGGAACTAGCCCGCGTCACCGATACGCAACAAGGTGCACTCGGTCCCGTCCGAGTAGTTTCATTGTGCACCGCGAAGACAAACTTAAAGAGCCCGATCACAAAGGTCTATCCACTACCGGTAGAAGTTTCTGCCGCAGCGAAATAAGAAAAGTAAGAACACTTAAAAGTATAACAAAAACTATAGTTTAAGATAAAGTAAAGGAAGAAGTATATTTTGTAAAGTTAATATTGTAATGATTTCGAAAGAAAACTTGAAAATCAATTCATGTGCTTTCTGTTTCGTAGGGAACTCGACGGGCGGATTTAAAGCGAAAAATAGCGATTCGAACGTAATATTGCGTACGCCGCGTTAAATATCAACGCGTCTTAATTCTCGACTTTAGTCACCCTGATACAAAGTTAATACCGCGCTCCTAACGCAAGGACGATATTGGCCCTGTTGGATTGCTCGCGCTGCTTGTGTGAGTGATCTTCCCGTTCGTCTTCGTTTTCTTCGAGCATCCAAAAAGTATTTAAGAAGCAATCAAGCGTTAAGCATATACACCGAACGCAATTCGGACACTTGCCTCTCTCTTTCGAGTCGACCATTTAATACGCAAGATTGTGTTCGCTAGTTTAATACGCAATCTTCAAGAAGCGCAATACATCGCGTCTAAATAAAGTAACTTATTTTTACCCGAAAAAGTTCGTTCTATTTCCCTGCTACCGTTCCTTTTGGTGCGTACTCTTCCTCTTTTTCGAATAATTTTCGTTCGTCTATGAACAAATTTGTCGTCATTTAGATCTATACTTCACTTCAATGTTCAAGTGAAAGATAAAAAAAACATAATATATCGTTGAATTCTCTCGATCGACGGTAAAATTGGGTAAATCATTGAATCCTCGACTTATGTTATGTCCTTCTTTCTGCAGGACAACAAATTGAACTTGGCGAGTCGTTGCTCACACCAGGCTCAGCTCGCCGCCCTGCAGATTTCTCTTATCGCGAGCGTCCCGCAAAATCACCAAGCGATGTGCCTCATTAATCTCGGCCCGGATGAGCTCAATCGTGCAATCTGTCAGGATCTTACACTACCGCAAGCTCTCGCGCTCTTGCAGGCGTACAATCATCACGGGGACTGGTCCAGCGCGATTTACAGTCACCTTGTCATGAACGGGGAGACTCGATATCTCAAGGAATTTATGACGCGCCGATCGCTCACCGCCCCCATCGTCCAAGACTGCGTTTGCCGGTAATAAAACCCAAACGGAATATTTTTTTAGTAACAAAATTTGCATGACGCCGTTTGTATTTTACATGTATGTATAGTATATGGCATTTTACGGCCTTAGTGTATGAGATATCTATATGGACATCAGGCAGGGTGTGTCGTGGAAGTTGGCATAACGAAACATCTCGAAAGGGATGCATTTAAGGGAAAGATGTTTTCAACAAACGTTGTAGTGTGTTGAGAGACGGATATAGCGGCGTTGGTTATTTTTTATCTAGTGGCTATTTTCAAGGGTACTTCAAGGTTTACTTTGCTTTTTCAATGGGAACCAATATTTTCTATTTTGGAATCACCTTTGCGGAAAATTGCGATGAAATGAAAAATAATCAACACCATCATTTTTGTAGCTTGAAATAACAGTTTCCATATCTAATTTTATTTCTATGATATACGTTATACTAAATTATTCTCTTTTCATCGACGTGAACTCGGTTGAACTTTACATTCCGGAACCGTACATTCTTTCGAGAATACGAAATCCTCATTGCGAAACCAAAATCTACTCTGGCAGTTTCAACTTTGATTTTTGAACGCTGAGTCCTACCACTTGCGATGCGAATGATTCTTAACGAAGACACGGAACAACCTTTGGCCTCAATCCCATACCCAATTCAAAACGTGTTGCTCAGTGACAATTTAAACTGCTGACTTGTACCAAAATCAAGAAGCAACCCACCATTGAGTGGCAACCAAATTAGACAGTCTCTCGCGAATCCTAGGATTGTGTGAGGCTCTACAGAGGCCTTGGCATTCTGTATTCTGACAATGAGTCTTTTTGCGTGCCCTTGTAAATTAGTTCCTAGTGCGCGTCTTCGATTATTCGTAATCACTTATCACTGCCCGAAGGTCAAGTGCGGCACCGTGGTGCAGCGTCTCATTACGCTTCTCAGGCCGACAAGAGCTCATTAGTAGTATGTAAAAATTATTTTTCTTCCAAACAAACGCTCAGCCAACAAAACCCAATGTGCAACTTGGGTACGTGAGTGCCATACTATTGCACCGTGTTCGAGGACTCCCGAATGTCTAGCATCAGCACGATATCGAATTACAAGTTCAGTAAACCACGAGTCCAATCCGCCCGTATTTTCTGTTATCACATGCAATTGTGTTAAAATCTGCAATCGAATTAAATCACGAAAGAAAACTGCGATAATAATCAATTGTATCAAAATTGTAACCGTCATCGTCAATTCCTCAAATGTGGTATAAGACCATACATCTGTATTTTACTATTCGAATCTTTCATGAGTATAGACTTTTTTTATTTAATTCCCCCAACTCCTTTGTTTCAACCCAATGGATAGGTGCGCCTAGCGCTCTAATAGGAAACCCGAAAGATTTCTTCTGACAAGGGGACCCACATTAGGGCCAAATCCCAAAAAGCTGGCCAAAACTCGAAAACGTTATAAATTTGGCTGAAAGTCAGTACTCGGGGGTTTTCAGGGTCGCTGATTATGAACCCAAAGTCAAAATTTGAAAGAAAAACAAAATGGCGGATTTGACATGAACCGCTTTTATAGAGAAAGTACAAAATAAATACATATGTTGTATAATACGATAAAACATATAATCGGTTTATTTAAAGTTCACGCATCGTCATCCGAAGAACAATTTGATTCACAATCAGTTGATTGACCGTTTAAATCGCTGAAGCTTCTTGTACTTGCTGGTATACGAGGCGCAACTAACAATATAACTGCTTCTGGGAGTAACGACATTAAGTTTTTTCGAGGCAATTCGCGCAAACTCGAAATAAATGGATCGGGTATTAATAATAAGCGTGAAATAATGTCTTCCATTGTTTTGGCTCGGGAACACTTTCTCGCAAAATCTTCACGAAACTTTTTAATATATTTATTAGTAGACTCTTGAGCGTTTTCAGACATTTGTCCTATAGGCAATACCGATGAGTTTATCACTTCTGCGCCATGAATCAATACCTTAAGTAGCGAAGTTGGCATGTAGAACCACGGATATAACGGCACAAAGTAGCGAGATGTCTGTAAGGCATACTCTTGAAAGTTTATGAAATCGATTTCATGGCCACTCGAAATTGTCTGCAATATGATATGGAAACGCTTAACCCTTTAACTACCATTGTAGAAAAATGTATTACGTTCACTTTGACCCAGTCGGTGAAAGCATAAGGACGCTATAGCGGACAAGCTACTCCACAGTTCCATCAATCTATGCTAGATGCATGCATGTAATCTATGCTAGATGCATACATGCAATCTATGCTAGATGCATCCATGCAATCTATGCTAGATGCCGAAGCTACAAATACCGGGACAGTTTGAAATTCAAACGTAGAGATTTCGAAAAATCGTCGAGCGGTATTCCTATCATCCGAAACCAGGCTTTGGTTGACTGACTATTAGACCCAATTCGATACGGATACCCTTCTGTATATTTGTTTATCGGATTCATATTTGTTTCTTTTCTTTATCACTCCGCGCTCGCCTCTTTATAATTTTAAGCTTGTATGCTACGTGCAAACAATTTTCGAAAAACCGTATCCATGCATGCAAAGTTGATAAGCCAAGCTGTAAATAATCTCCAGATACATCCTTTTCTGGAATTGCATCGATATTGTTCAAGTCTTATGAAGTTGATTTGCATAAATAGCATCGTTAAGTAAACGTATTGTGCGTGATAGCATTACAAAGTTTACAGTCTACCATGATGAAAGCAAGTCGGTAAGAAACTCTCATTTCTACTCCATCTATGATCTTTTCGAAAGGGACAAGATTGTTCTCTTGCTGTTTAATATAATTCTTTTCCTCGCGAGTGGCTTCAGGACTCTCGTGAAAAAATTTGTTCTTAATTGGTCTACAAAAGCGAGAAGATGACGGCCTCGGATTTTTCAACACAACAAGTCTAGCGTTTGATTCTTGGTCGTCTGATACAAGGTGCAGTGAAACGATTGAGGTAAAAAATATCAGCATCGGACTTGCGTCCATCACCATTGGTGAATTTTTGCTTGTACGTACTTTGGCCAGAAGTGCTATCGCAGCTCCACTTACGAATTAAATTCAAGTTGCTAACATTTTCAGGAGACAAACTTTTAACAACATCAATTTGCGTTAATAATATTTTATCAGCTGTGCAATTCAGCAAAGCCTGCAATTTTACCTCAGCACTACATTCATTGACAGAAATATCTGACTTAGGCGGAAAACATTTGAGCTTGGCTTGATATGGCAATTTATACGGTGGAAATAAGTTACAACTGTTCTTTTTGCTTCTATTAAGAAGCCCCTGATATTGTGATTTCGATAATTTTAGGTGCACTATGAGCGACAGAGCAGCATCAGCTGATAAAGTCATTTCTTGGACTCCTTATACTTTTTACAAGGAGACGGCACGACCGTGGGGTCGGGGATATGGCCGAATTTGTTTGTGGTGAAAGAGGACCCCTAGCACCTCACGTGGTTAAAGTAGTAGGACGCACTACTCGGAAAATTCCGAGAAGAATCGATTCAAAGTTTCTTAGGCGCCTTATAAGTTTAAAATGTCAGGCCTTTGTCGAGCCGCCGTCTAGTCTAGACGGTTAGGGCTCGGTCTTTTGCGCCGGAGGTCTCGAATTCGATTCCTCGTTCGGATCTTATTTTTTTTCTTTTTTTTTGTTGTCCCAACCATTATTCAAAACGTTTCTCATCCCTACATTCTTAAAAAAATTTATTTACATTACTTTTTAAAATTATTTTCATTTTTTAAAAATTACTTTCTTTTTTTCCAATAAAACGATTCATAACGGTGGGTTTTTTTTATTTTTCATTGTAAAGTATATGAGGAGGAACGTTGGGTTTTTAGTGAAAATAACAAAGTCGATTATGAAAAATTTAATTTTTATTCATATAATAATTATATATAAAAACCGAAGTAGTAATTACCGTAGAAATAAACAAAGCAATAATTTTTGCAACATCTTGCGCAACGTATAAAAGCGGATTTTTTACAATCGCAAGGAGTTTGCAATACATCCGTACAAAAACATGCCCCATTAACATTCATGAAAATGTTTCTAGTAAATTGCAGCGAATTGTTAGAGCAGAATCGTGAAATTAATGCCCGGGAAGATTGTATACAAATCCATTCAATAATTCACCATCAATTATCGTCACCAATATTCCGAGACATGATTCAATACGCCTGGGTTGCTTCAAAACTATCAGTTAATAGAAACATTTTCATGAATGTTAATGGGACATGTTTTTCTACGGACGTATTGCAAACTCCCTGCGATTGTAAAAAATCCGCTTTCATATGTTGCGCAAGATGTCGCAAAAATGATTGCTTTGTTTGTTTCTACGATAATTACCACTGCGGTTTTTGTATATAATTATTATATGAATAAAAGTTGAATTTTTCCTAATCGACTTTATAATTCTCGTTTAAAACCCAATATTCCTTCTCATATACTTTACAATGCAAAATGAAAAACCCACCGTTAAGAATTGTTTTATTGGAAAAAAAAGAAAATAATTGCAAACAAATGAAAATAATTAAAAAATAATAATCTAAATAGATTTTTTTAAATAATGTAGAGATGAGAAACGTTTTGTATAATTGTTTTGGAACGTTTTGGATAACAAAAAAACTAAGATTCGAAGGAGGACTCGAACCCGAGACCTCCGACACAGAAGACCGAGCCCTAACCGTCTAGACTAGACGGCGGCTCGACAAGTGCCTGACATTTTAAACTTATAAGGCGCCTATGAAACCTTGAATCGAATATTCTCGAAATTTTCAGAGTAATGCGTCCTACTACTTTAACCACGTGAGGTGCTAGGTCCTCTTTCACCACAAGAAATCGGCAAATCCCCGACCCCACGGTCGTACCGTCTCCTTGTTAGCTGTAGATGCGCTCCCCAATCCCACATCACGGACAATTTTCGCAGCATGTGATTACCCAGATGAACGAAGGCTCATTTACGTCGCATACGTCAACTCTTCCATACCATGTCTTGCGCGTAATTCTTCAGTCTTCCTTCGTTTTGTCGGGTCACTAGACTTTGCAAATTCTAAAGAAAGCCGACCCAAATTATGGGATTTTTCTGAAGATTCTTTAGTTTCTTCGAAAGAAACAAACACAGTCAACCATTCAAAATATTTTTTCAAAAATTTGCTTTCAGTTCTTGATGTTTGCTGCCACTTTTTATACAAGTTATGCAACAATTCGCGGGGGACAGATTTTACATGGTCTGATAGAGCAAAGGGGTGTTGCAATTTAGCAGACATTTAATTTTCGATCACTGCATATGTCTCAGTCGCTTTGTCATTCAAATAACCTTTCAAAATCGAAAAAAAATCAGTGACAGATTGGAAAATCAGCAACAGATTCTAAAATTGGAAAATATAATATCTATTTTTATGATTCCTCGGAATACTTCGCTTGGAGCACTCGATTGTCCGATGGTCGGCGATTAGCGCGTAGGAAGGAAGGGGGAGGCGCCGGAATAAATTACTCACGTTAATATGAAATATGAAAGCTATAATATGAAAAGCAATATTTCTCTCTAATTGCGTATTCCACGCAACCGAAGGCGCTAGGGCTCGCAGATCGCCCCGCAACCTCGTATAAGGATTCGCAAGGCCGTTCCGCACGTGGCCGTAATTATTTTTCAGGTTCAAAATGCTTCTAATTCGCAATGTTCGCTCTTCGCAACCGCAGGGGGTTCGAGAGCGAGTCGAGCCGGGTCGGGCCCTTTTAATCGTTCTTCCCCACTTCTATCTTGATCCTACTCCAATTCTCAGATCGGCTCGGTAGTCGGTACCCGCAGTTGGTAACACTCGATCACCCTGCTGTCCGCTCGTCCTCGAGCGTCAGGCGGTGATGATGAAGTCCTTAAGGTGAATCGGGACGCGTCTTTTGCGCTGCGGGCGATCTAGTCGCTGGGCCTCCTGGGTTGATTCCTCCCTAGGAGTATGGTCCGCGCTTCCCTCGCCCTGATTCTCGTCGCCGGATAACTCGAGGTCCTCGTCCAGGTCGTCGCAATGAGGCCGCCAGCCTCGCAGTTGGGACGCGTGAGCCGTTGTTGCATATCGCCGTCCCCCGTTGCCTCGTAACTTGGATACGCGGTAAGTGTCACCCGGTAGGCGCTGGTTGATCATTAGCGGTCCCCTGTAACGCCGCTGCAACTTTCGACTCTCACCAATCGTTTCCCTTGCCGCGCTCATGAACACGAGGTCGCCCACGGCGAACTCTGGGTTCCTGAGCCGTCGGTTGTCATACCGGTCCTTCATCCGCTGTTGGGCCTGATGTATACACTCTCTCGCGGTTGCTTGTAGCTCCGCAGGCGAGGTGTATGTCTCTCCCGGTTCCAGGAGCGACCTGAGTTTCCCGTCGTTTCGTCGCGCTGGGTATACGTACACCAACTCGAACGGACTCTTCTTCGTGGAGGCGTTTGGCATGTCGTTGAGGTCCTGTTGTACCTTCGCGAGACGCCGATCCCAATCCCTCCCCTCGGCCTCCTTCAGGCTCGCGGTTAGGGCTGCTGCCAGCGTGCTATTCGTCCGTTCCACCTGACCATTGGCGTGCTATTCGTCCGTTCCACCTGACCATTGGCCTGCGGATGTCACGGCGAATTTAGGGTGTGGTGGATCCCGTGCCTCTTGCAAAATTCGCCAAACTGTTTGGCGGTGAAGCACGTGCCTCTATCCGTCACGATTCTCCGTGGCGCTCCGAAGTTGTTGACGAGGGTTTCCAATGTTCGGACTACTCCCCGTGTCCGCGTGTCTCGACCGGCCTGTAAAATGACGTATTTGGTCAAATTGTCCACGATTACCAGGATATATTTATTCCCGGAAGTGGACGTCATCAGCGGACCCATATGGTCCACGTGAATTAAGGCGAAAGGTCTTTCACCGGGGGGTATCGGGTGCAGCTCGCCCCTTGGCCTTCCGCGCTCGGCCTTAGCGAGAGCACATTCGATACAGGCGCATACGTGACCGCGTATATAGCGCCGCATTCCCGGAAAGTAAAAATCCTTGGCCATCGTCGCGTATGTCCGCTCGATCCCGGGATGGCTCCGGAGATCGTGGTATCTAACCACCAGTCCTTTCCGCATGGACCGTGGTGCCACGAATAAGTCGCAACCTTCCCGTCGCTTGTACAGAACGCCGTCGAGCAGGCGGTAGTCGCGTATTTTCTCCGCCTCGCTATCGCTCCGTTCCGCCGCAGTTTTCGCCATGATCTCGATCCGCTCTTTCATTTCGTCGTCCGCAGCTTGATGTAATAACACCTCTTCAGCCTCTGACGTCAGGGTTCCTATGCTCCATTCATTCCTAGGGACGTCTTCGGTTGCCGAAGACAGTGCTGGAGCGCGGCTTCAGGCGTCGGCATGCGCGAGCCGCACGCCCGGTCGGTGCTCGATCAAAAAATCGAATTCCGATAAAGTACTTATCCATCGTACGACCTGAGTGTTGGTCGTGCGCGTCGTGCTCAGGTGAACCAAAGTCTGGCTATCGGTAATGATCTGGAACGATAAGTTAATTAGCAGGTGCCTCAGCCGCCCCACTGCCCACACTACCGTGAGGAGCTCCAATTTCGACGAATGATAGTTCCTCTCCGGAACGCTCGTACGCCTACTGATCGCGTAGACGAGTTGCCACGGCCCAACCTGACCCCTTTAAAGCAAAAGGGCGCCCAAGCCCTCGGCACTCGCATCGGTATGTAGTTGTGTTTCGCTTTCTGGGTTAAAAGGCTGCAATGTCGGCTTCGACGTCAGTGCTACCTTGATGTCCTGGAAGGATCGCTGCTCCGCAACGCCCCAGTCCTACGCCGCATTCGCCTTCAGCAAGGCATGTAAGGGCGCCGCCCTCTTGGCGAATTGAGGCACAAACTTCCGAAAAAAACTTGCCATTCCCAGAAATCTGCGTAGTTCCGTCATCGATCTTGGCTCCGGGTATTCTGCGATCGCATGCACCTTTGAATCACCTGGTTCGATGCCGCGTTCTCCAATTATGTGTCCCAGATAGGCTACCCTTGTGTTTAGGAACTGGCATTTCTTCAGATTGATAGTAAACCCCGCTCCTCGCAGCGCCTGGAGCGTTTCCACCAATCGGTCACGCAAATCTGTCCAGTCCCTACCTGGAATGAAGATATCATCAAGATAATAGAGAACCACATTATCGCGCAGCGGGCCGAGTGCCTTGTGTATCGCCTTCGAGAAGTAGGCTGGACCGTTCATTAACCCGAAGACCATTCTCGTGAACTCCGCCGTCTCGTCAGGAGTCACTATCGCTGT
Organism: Ophion obscuratus; assembly: GCA_964007375.1. Lineage (NCBI taxonomy): Eukaryota > Metazoa > Arthropoda > Insecta > Hymenoptera > Ichneumonidae > Ophion > Ophion obscuratus. The sequence goes on from OZ023314.1 coordinate 40,258,305, forward strand.
CTTCCTTCGCGCGTCCTCCTTAATTGGTATTTGCAAATATCCTTGCGTAAGATCCAGCGTTATAAAAAGTTTGCTGTCTCTTATCAGCGCTAGGTGGTCGTCCAAGTTTGGAAGCGGAAAATGCACGCGTTCTGTTTGTTTATTTAGCCTGCGAAAATCAACGACCAGCCTCGAGGACCCATCTCTTTTCCTTACGAGCAGTACGGGGCTTGCGTATGGAGACTCCGTATCTTGAACTATACCGGCTTCACGCCACTCGCCTAGAATTCTTCGCATCTCCGCACGCTCTCGCTCGCTTACTCGATACGGCTTCGCAACGACCGGTCGAGCTCCGGGTTTCTCTTGGATGTCGAACTCGATGGTCTTCGCCTTGCTCAATTCGTTGACGTCGGTCGCCACGCAGTCTCGATAATTATTTAAAATTTCAAGTAACTCTATTTTTACCTCTTTCGGTTGTTCGGCACCAATGACGAGATCCGGCTCTACGATCCTTCTTGCGGTTGTACTTCCGTCAGCCCATGCCAACGGTTTTACCTTGCCTCGCAGGAGGTACTTTCCCACCGGCAGCGTCCTTGGTTGCAGCCCGCCGTTGATCACCGCCACTTGGTGTTCTGCCGTTCCACTGTCGACGCTGATTAGGTGGATTTCCGCAGGGGCCAAGCTCAACTCTTCGATCGCCCTGAGAGATGAGCTAGGAGTCGGAATGTCCGGATCGATCGCAGTAATCTCCCCGCTCTCGCTCCTACGGATTCGCAGTTCGTTGCCCGTTTTGCTATACTCGACGTAGGGCTGATTCGTAAAGGACCTCCCGATAATTGACTCGCATTGTTGCGTGTCATCCGGGACGACACGCAGCAGTATATTGGGCACAAGCACACCATCCACTGATACATCTGCCGGCACCATTCCGGGAGATGTAACTCGGTAATGCGCTGGACTGAAGGGTTTCAAGACGCTCACCGTCGGGATGAGCTCCAACCCGTCCATAAGGACTCGCGTGGCTTTTATCGTGCACTCCGAACTTCCGGGGTCTATTAAAGCTCGCACCACACTTTTACCCACCGTAACTTGTTTTATATATTTGTCCACTGTACTCGCCGCTGAGTCCTCGTTCAGAGATCGCATTTGCGCCTCGCGGGGCTCTACTCCACAATGTTTCTGTGTGTGTCCCAACGCTCCGCACCGGGTGCACTTTTCTGTTTTTTGGGGCTCTGGGCAATCCCGTGACATATGCCCAAACCTTCCGCAATTAAAACATCGGGGCTCACCGTCTCCGTTACGCTGCGGAGGGCGAATTCCTCGCATCGAAATAGGCGCACGCGGAGCTCTCATCGTCGTTGCACTTACCGCGTCAAGTGCCGTGGGAGCATTACTCATCGGAGCACTCACTGACCGTGCCGGCCGGGATTTTTCACGCGCAATATGTTCCCGATCTGCCCTCACTCGCAGGACAGGGTACGCTCGTTCGCCAGTAGATCGTGCAACAGCTCGTCTATGGAATAATGGGGACGCGATAATAGCGATACGCACAATTCACGCGACCATAATCCGTCGAGGACCTGCTCCTTCGTGTCTCTCAGGTCGAGACCCAGTTCGATACACAATCGCGTCTTAGTATGGAAGTACTCACTCAGTGGTTCGCCGTTGTTTTGCACTCGACGCACCATTTTTCGCCACTTTACCGAGGTGCTCTCCGGCACGCAAAATGTTTGTCGGAACGCCGCGTTGAACAACGGCCAGGACCATAACGAGTCAGCTCGGGCCCGGTACCAATCCCGCGCGCCACCCTTAAGATGCACACGGGCGGTCTCTAGCGCGTAATTATCGAGCCACTTGTGGATTTGTTGCATTGCTTCAAGATTAGCAATCCACTCCGTCGCACTAGTTCCGCGTCCATCCCCACGGAATTCTTCGATATTCTTACTTAAGTCTGGTATTATGTGATATAGGGGCACTTCGGAGCGCGGTTGCGCGTTGATGGCTATCCGCGCCATCAAGCGGCGGAGGAGATCCTCCGTCGCTTCCGCGTCGCGCAGCGCCTCACGAAACGTATCATTTAGGTTGGGGCCACGATTTTGGAACCGTCGTTCCTCCTCACCTCGCTCCTCAGGGCGAGCGCGTTCGCCGTGAGTAATGGTGGGGGAGGTTTCGCACTCCGCGCTACCGTCTGGTGCGACCACGCGGTCAAGCGACTCGCGCAGGCGGCGGCCATTTTCCGCGACTTCCGGGTTGTCCAACTCGGTGCGCATTCGCGCGATTTCGCGGTCGACGAGATTCTCGCCATTTTCATCGTCGAAGGGTTCACTCGCGGCCATGACACCCTCAACCGTTTTTGCGAAAAACTGTTCGAAAGCCTGCGCGGTCGACATTCAACTCACCTCGCCTACTTTTTCTTGCGCGCCTTCCGTTCAAATCCCACTTCTGACGTTTTATGATTCCTCAGAATACTTCGCTTGGAGCACTCGATTGTCCGATGGTCGGCGATTAGCGCGTAGGAAGGAAGGGGGAGGCGCCGAAATAAGTTACTCGCGTTAATATGAAATATGAAAGCTATAATATGAAAAGCAATATTTCTCTCTAATTGCGTGTTCCGCGCAACCGAAGGCGCTAGGTCTCGCAGATCGCCCCGCAACCTCATATAAGGATTCGCAAGGCCGTTCCGCACATGGCCGTAATTATTTTTCAGGTTCAATATGTTTGTAATTCGCAATGTTCGCTCTTCGCAATCGCAGGGGGTTCGAGAGCGAGTCGAGCCGGGTCGAGCCCTTTTAATCGTTCTTCCCCACTCCTATCTTGATCCTACTCCAATTCTCAGATCGGCTCGGTAGTCGGTATCCGCAGTTGGTAACACTATATAGATGGATAATTCCATATTCAACGTCGTTACCATTATTTATTCCAAAATATTATTTGAAAAGAAAAAGAGGATATTTATAAAAGTTAATTACGTATCATAAAACTCAATACAATGAAGGCCGCAGACAAATTCAAGAAAAAGAGCAAAACATTCTGCGTCGTCAATGTACGAAATTCAGAAAACTATGTTATACATTGCAAAAACTCGCACCAATGACACAGTGGCAGCTAGAGGCAGCAAGTTTTAATTTTTTCCATTCAATAATAGTTCCATCTACAACAAGCGATCGGTCAAGTCGCAGAACTCTATACAAATTACATATTTTTTCTCTATGTGTTTAAAATTTTCCGTTGTAATCTTCCGTTCGTTTTCGAACAACTGATTCGTTTATTGGTATCGCATAAACTATTATTATAAATTTTGTGTTACATAATGATTTTCTACTTACTTGCAGCTGATGATTTCATTTTTTTTAAATTTAAATCGATTGAAGAGATTTGGCGTCCGTTTGAATATAGCGTTGAAATATTTGCTTGTTGCACGACGTGTCTAGGTCGATTGAGAGTCCCCTTTCAACTGTCCCACAGTAGCAGGCATAAGGGAGAGGGCGCGCTGAATTCTGGAATTCGACCTTCAGACCCTTACCTAACCTCACCCACGACTACAAATTACCGGAACCTAAACTCTATTTTTCGACTTTTGGCCAGTTTTTTGGGATTTAGCCCCACTGTGGGACGGTCCGGGAGCTGCATCGAGTTATGGGTACTGGCTCCGCGTGGTGATAGTATGGGCAGGCACTAATTAAACCCCATAAGCATTAGGTGCCAACACGGCCCCGGTTCCGAGAAATCGTGGGTTGAAGTTTACCAGACTCTTTATGATTCGTAAGGCGCAAGCGGTTAAGCAACAGAACGAGTAGTCGGGCGGCTAGCGAACGTGACTCTTGTCAGGGCGGCTCGGTTTCAAATATCATTAATTTTTTTGCAGGAAGTGTTTCGATGAAGTACCAGGAAATATAAAAAGTAAATACAGACAGTAAAAAAACGCCAAGTAATCAAAAATCACTCAAAATCGTTATCGCTTGTTTTACTATATAAAAAATTCTGATTTATCTCAAATATCTCAAGCTATACTTTTTATTTATTTAAGTTCAAATAATGGTTTCATAATACTTCTTTAATGCAAATGTACAAAAAAAATGAAATCACTTTTATGGAGTAGACAAACAAGTTTACTAGCTATGTTGCACACTAAATTGTTAAAGGTTAGGAATAATATTTTTGAAAATCTTTCATTCAAAAAAGTGATATTACTATTATAAAAAAAATTGATATCACCGTTAGATAAAAGTAAAAAATAGGTAACATACAAGTAAACTGGAAATGCTGTGCAACGACTTGGCGTGTATGGTTAGGAAAAAGCTGGGGAAGGTACAGAATTTTTTCGATCCGACCGCCCGAGAAAATAATTTTTGCGTCGATATATGTATGTATGTATCCATGTGTGTGTGTTTTCTTTTTTTTAAGAGGTTTAGCGGGAAAATGTCTCCGCACCGTGGCAAATAATTGCCGTGTGTCGGGCTTGCACCGACTAAAAACCCCTGTTCCTCTGTGGCCTCACAAATTCTCCCGCGGGACGACCGCTAGGTATTACATCGCGGGAGAGGCTTTAGCCGTAGCTCTTCCTGCAGTGCTGTGAGACGACCTTACATCCCCCGTTCCACTCGCGATGGTATGAGTGGTTTAGGGGTTCGTGACGTTGATTTCATCTATGACTGCCTGGTCTTCCGGCGTCGTCTTCTTCCTCGCGCGTTCTGCACGTCGCAACTCCTTCATTACTGTGCTTCTGTCCTTGCATAACTGGGGTTTCTAGCTCCCTTCTGCTGGTACATCGATCCACGCTCCTGGGCGAGCACCTCAATGGGCAGCATTCCCGCGATAACGTTGATAGCGTCCTCGGAGATAGTGCGAAATGCACAGGCTACCCTCAAGGCGCTGACGCGATACGTTGCTGCAGTCTTCCTGCGGTACTCCTGGATTTTTAGTGCATCAGCCCATATGGGTATGCCATAGGTGAGCACTGAGGTCGTCACTGATGGCAGCGGTTTCCTCCTCTTCTATCTGGGGCCGCCAACATTAGGCATGAGTCGCGCCAGTGTAGTAGACACCCCAGCGGCCTTTCTGCTGATCTGCTCGGTTTGCTCTTTGAAGTTCAGCCTCGCGTCGAGAATCACACGCAGGTACCGAATAAACGGTTGGGATGTGATTTCAGCGTTTCCAACCCTGAGCGTCACTACTAGCGAGTCATTACTACTTTGTACGGCCTGCCCCAGGGAGCATCTTCCACCTCGCTGAGCAGATCGCCCCAGTTTTCAGTTTTACTCTGCTTGATAGCCTTTTTAAGCTTCAAGCACGCCTTCCTGTGCTGTTCTTCCAAATCGGGGAACGAGCGTTTGCCTCGAGCTCGTTGCGCTAGGCGGCGAGTTCGATGACACTCCCTTCGGAGGTCAGAAATTTGTTTGCTCCACCAGTGTACCGCCGGTCGGAAGGCGACATCACGTTTTCGTGGCATTGTGGCGTCGCATGCTTCGGTGAGCCTCTGCATGACCACCTCGACCTCCTCGGTTGCAGTTTCCGCTGCGAGGGGGCTGGTGTCAAAAGTTGCACGAAACAAGCCCGCGTCAAACATTTTCGCTTTCCAGCCCTTCTCGTTTATCTTCGGTGCCTTCGCTGTTCTGCTAAAGTCGCCGCGAATCTCCCAGAGAATCGCTTGATGATCACTGTGAGTGTATATATCACTGACAACCCAGTGGCACTGGTTTCCTCTGGCCAGGCTACTACTCACAAAACTGAGGTCCACTATAGAGGAAGCTTCACCTTTAACAAAAGTGGACTTTGTATCGGCATTAAGTAGCACTACATCCAATAAGGACATAGCCTCAAGCAGGGCTCGGCCCTTACTATTCACCACTTTACTACCGCATTCCACAGCCCACGCGTTGTAATCTCCGGCTATGGCTACCGAGAAGCGTTGTTTAGCGTCTACGACTAAGTTGTCGAGAAAATTCTCAAACTCATCAGTCGTCAGGCTAGGCGGTGCGTAACAACTGTAGAAATGAACTCCTTTAGCTTTTATTCTCACAAAACCACTTTCCAGCCGACCCGCCCGATCCTGAAATCGGAGCTTTCCGCAGGACCAAATTGCGGCCTTCCCACTTGCGTCAGATTCCCAGGGTTGCGTGTCTAGATGTCTATATGGTTCTGAGAGTATCGCCAAGTCAGGCTTCAGCTCGCGCACAGTCTGCATGAGCAGGTCCTGTGCTGCTTCACAATGATTGAGGTTGAGCTGGAGTACTCTCATCTGCATCGTTTTTGGAGTGCCTGGAGAACCTGGAGAGCCCGCGTATACGCTGGACATCGGCTGCTACCTGCGATGTGGGCTGTGGGTGCCCCATCTCCCGTTTCTGCACATATGACACACTTTGCGCTTTCTGTGCATTCGGCAACTTTGTGGCCAGTGTTACTGCACTTGATGCAGTTTTTAGCCCGGTCGACGTTGCTCTTGCAGTTCCGTGATAAGTGTCCAAATTTCCAGCACTTGAAACACTTTAGTGGTCTCACCACCTCTCGGATTCTAAAATTACACCAGCCGACTCCTGTATCGAGAAATGATTCCTATATCGAGAAGTTCCCGGGCAGCAGGCACCATGAGTCGTATTACCGCGGTATGAGTCCTGCCATATGATTTATGCACAGACTTAAGAGAGTATTCCGTGACTGGATAGTCCGGTCCCAAGACTCTCTGCAGGGCCGCCGATATCTCCTTCTTCGTCGCCTCCTCTTCCAGGTCCTTGATCTCCAGATTAACTTCCTGGACTTTACTCTGGACCGTTGCTGATTCACCAAGAACACCTTCGAATTGGTTTCGCAACTCCGGTGCTTTCGCTGAGCTGTCCTTATTCAGAACGATCAGCAGATCTCCCACGTTCGTTCTGCGTACCTGTTGGACGCATTCACCTGCATCCTTGAGCGCCGAATCCTCCTTTATACGACTCAAGCATAGCTCAAGTCACCCTTTTTGTGGATGACGAGAGCGTTGAGCAGAGTGGGCCGTTCGCGAGGTTTCTGCGGCTTCTTCTAAGGCTGCTTCTGGAATATCTTGTGCGATCTTTTCTTCTTTCGCGCAGTCTGCCACTTCTGCTCTGATCTCTCGCCTCCCTTATCCTCGGATTGACCAGCCAATGGCTGCTTCTTCTTCGGCTCCTTTCCTTCTGTCAACGTCGGTGTAACCCGCTTTCTCCTCTTCGCCTTGCTTACTTGCGTCGAGGTACCGCCCATGACCATGCCTTCATCGTTCCTCTCCTTGTTAGGGAGAGTCGATTTCGCTTGGCTTATGGTCGGCGTGGTTTGCGTACCTCCAGTCGACGTTGCCGCCTGTGGCTTTGCACTCCACGTTACCAGGTCCTCTATACCTTTCCAAGTACTGGTAAGCATAGGAACCCATCGCTGGATCTCTTTGTGGAAGTTTTTCTTCTGCTGAAAGTCCAATATCCTTTATTGGACTTCCCATAATCATTTGCTATCGAGGTTTGTTCCCCGTGACTGTTGATCTACGGGATGTATTTTAATTGCCTCCTGCCCTGTATATCTACATAGACAGTTCAATATCCATATCTATATCCAGATAGATATCTCTCAATGTAAATCTATATCTATATAGATATTTCTACATCCATGTCGATATTTATATACGAGGGCCTCCCCCTATCCTATATATATTGCTGCTCAAGGTCTGGTTTATTGATGATATTTTGAATGAGAATAGCACATAAATGGAAATTGAATGGTGCGTATATATATATATATATATATAATGCTGGATATATATATAACGCTGGAAATCGCGAAACGTTTCAATATATATATATTGAAACGTTTCGCGATTTCCAGCGAAAGCTTTTATTTCGTTTTCTTCGATTGTTCACGCGAATGTGAGGAAAACGAGTTTGAACGGCGAGTATTCGGCCGAAGGATGATTTTCGGGGTTCCCGTAGCCTCCTGAAGGGCGATGTACGTTACGTATGCCGGAATTGATGATCGGGATTTTGAAAGGTTTTTTGGAGATGCCTCAGTTGGTAAGAGGGTCTCAGAGACGCCTATCTCAATCCGTCATCATCGGCATTTGATGTTTCGGAATGTCGTATTTGATGTGAGTTAGTGGAAAAACACTTATTTGTTCGTGTGTTAATCTCGATGGATTTTGGTGTGGTTAGTCCGGTGTGGTGACGTTTTACACGGAGCTGGAGCGGTCGGCGAGAAACGCTGAGGTCGTGGAGCGACAAGGATGGGAAGAATACGGTGAGGTCGCACACGATGTTTAGAGGCGCTGACTCTCTCTCTTACTCTTTCTCTCTCTCACTTGCTCTCACGCAGAGGTCTTGTTGAAGTAGCAGGATGGGAAGGTGCGAGGTCTATCTGCGCGCGATGTTTAGAGGCGCTGATTCTCTCACTCACTCTTTCTCTCTTGCTCGCACTCGCACAGTCCGCGAGCGTCGTCGTGCACGCGTGTAGCCGAATCGGGATCGTTTCTGGAATCAGAAGGCGACACCATTCGATTGACAATTATTGTAGATATGAGGCGTTATTTCCGGTTGGCACGTTGCCCAATGCAACTAAGCACACGGTTGCCAACCCGTGTAACTCACGCGCTAGTTAGCTAGCGTTCAAATAATGCGCGAGCTCGAGGCAGATTCAATCTCCCCGAGAGCGCATAGCGGGGCCGTCCGGAAGGGACGGCTGACCTCCTCGGTGCCAGACGAGGAGGACCAAGAACCAAAGAAGCTGGTTGTAGAATTTCCTCGTGTGCAGCGAAGCGCGATCGGCTCTTTACGGACTGCACACTCCGAGTATTTCGTGTACGAATGCGTAGGATGGCGATCGATCGTCGTAAGGGCGATCGATCAGATGTTAAATACTGTTCCCTAACTGGCAATCACCACGACGACTCTATTTCCGAGGTCGGACATCCAGCGCGGTGCTGGGGCTTTCCAAGGAAATAGAGTATCTACCATGAAGCTGAGGTTGTTCTAGGATGGAACCAGGGCGACGGCAGCAAGGCTTCCATCCTTCGATCCGAGGTCTCGGATGACGGTGACTCCACGTAGTATGTAGAAGAATTTGCGAAGAGTCACCGTCATCCGAGACCTCGGATCGAAGGATGGAAGCCTTGCTGCCGTCGCCCTGGTTCCATCCTAGAACAACCTCAGCTTCGTGGTAGATGCTCTATTTCCTTGGAAAGCCCCAGCACCGCGCTGGATGTCCGACCTCGGAAATAGAGTCGTCGTGGTGATTGTCAGTTAGGGAACAGTATTTAACATCTGATCGATCGCCCTTACGACGATCGATCGCCATCCTACGCATTCGTACACGAAATACTCGGAGTGTGCAGTCCGTGAAGAGTCGATCGCGCTTCGCTGCACACGAGGAAATTCTACAACCAGCTTCTCTGGTTCTTGGTCCTCCTCGTCTGGCACCGAGGAGGTCAGCCGTCCCTTCCGGACGGCTCCGCTATGCGCTCTCGGGGGGATTGAATCTGCCTCGAGCTCGCGCATTATTTGAACGCTAGCTAACTAGCGCGTGAGCTACACGGGTTGGCAACCGTGTGCTTAGTTGCATTGGGCAACGTGCCAACCGGAAATAACGCCTCATATCTACAATAATTGTCAATCGAATGGTGTCGCCTTCTGATTCCAGAAGCGATCCCGATTCGGCCACACGCGTGCACGACAACGCTCGCGGACTGTGCGAGTGCGAGCAAGAGAGAAAGAGTGAGTGAGAGAATCAGCGCCTCTAAATATCGCGCGCAGATAGACCTCGCACCTTCCCATCCTGCTACTTTAACAAGACCTCTGCGTGAGCGCAAGTGAGAGAGAGAAAGAGTAAGAGAGTCAGCGCCTCTAAACATCGTGTGCGACCTCACCGTATTCTTCCCATCCTTGTCGCTCCACGACCTCAGCGTTTCTCGCCGACCGCTCCAGCTCCGTGTAAAACGTCACCACACCGGACTAACCACACCAAAATCCATCGAGATTAACACACTAACAAATAAGTGTTTTTCCACTAACTCACATCAAATACGACAATCCGAAACATCAAATGCCGATGATGACGGATTGAGATAGGCGTCTCTGAGACCCTCTTACCAACTGAGGCATCTCCAAAAAACCTTTCAAAATCCCGTTCATCAATTCCGGCATACGTAACGTACATCGCCCTTCAGGAAGCTACGGGAACCCCGAAAATCATCCTTCGGCCGAATACTCGCCGTTCAAACTCGTTTTCCTCACATTCGTGTGAACAATCGAAGAAAACGAAATAAAAGCTTTCGCTATAAATCGCGAAACGTTTCAATATATACAGTACCGGACAAAAAAGTACGCACCGTTCAATTTCCATTTATGTGCTATTCTCATTTCAAATATCATCAATAAACCAGACCTTGAGCAGCCAGGGCGAAAGTTTATTGTTTCGCCTTTACGCTGCCATTGAAAGAATGTTACAAATATTCGAAAGCAGAAAGAGAACGATTTCAGCACGAAGGATGCCTGTTATATGCTGTACAAAAAAAAGTACGCACCCAAGGTTTATAAGTTCTTATCAGTGACAACGAAGCTTAGGAAGGCAAACGGAATGTAAACATATAGATTTGACGATTTTTTGGCTAGTTATCGATTTTCTGTGTTCGAGTACGGTAGCAGCAAATCCGCTATGCTGAAAATTGCAATTCAAGTACGAGAACTGGTAATTAAAGAGCAAAAAAAGGTATTTCTAAAAGAGAAATTAGTCGAAAATATGACATAAGTGAAGGTGCAGTGAGAAAAATATGCAAGAAGTTCAAGGAATTAGGTATAGTCGGTGATAAAAATGGACCAGGTAGAAAAAGAAAAACAATTGCATTAGATTATCGCAAAATTATCAGGGAGGTAAAGAAAAATCCGACGATTATTAGCCGTGTAATTCGGAGTCATTCCAAATTATAATGTCCCATCAGGTACCAGGGCTGTTGGCAATGATATCTCCTGGAGCTTTGTCGGTACGAAATTTGTCTTTCCACCAGCAGGAGGATAAAACAGTAATACTAACCTGTAAACCTCCCGATGCTGTAGTTTAGAGATGCATACTTTATCCATTACATCAGAGTCTATGAGACGCAATATATTTCATGAGATTTGCGGTTATTGTGCTATAGAATAAAAGGTAAATGCTTTTAGATACATTTTTTCGTATTATACAAATAAATTAACATTTTAAGTGCCGTGTGGTCGAAGGGTACATCACTCATTTGATTCGTGCTCCACATGAAACTGGTTTTGACTTGCATAATAAATCGTGACAATTTATGTTTTGTTAACCCGACAGTTGAGATGTTGCGATGACGCAATCCTTCGTCGAACTTTTTTTTCAACCATGCACGTCAAGTCGTTGCACAGAATTTCCAGTGTATTTGTATGTTACCTACTTTGGATGTTTATCTAATGGTGGTATCATTTTTTTCTTATAATAGTAATATGACTTTTTAAAATTAAATACTTTCAAAAATATTATTCCTAAGCTTTAACAATTTGTTGTGCCAGATGACTAGTAAACTTGCTTGGCTATTTCATAAAAGTGATTTCACTTTTTTTGTACATTTGCATTAAAGAAGTATAATGAAACTATTTTTGGAACTTAAATAAAAAGTATAGTTTGAGATATTTGAGATAAATCAAAATATTTTATATAGTAAAACAAGCTATAACGATTTTGAGGGATTTTTTATTGGACTTTTTTTACTTAAAAAAAAGTTTTTAAAAGAGATTTCGCATCTTTTTAAAAGGGAAATTTCAATATATCTGAACAAAGTAGACGTCTGGAATTTTAAACTCGTTTAAACCATTACTTTTTATTACTGAACATTTTTTTAAAGAAATTAACACAACTAGTTTTTTATTTTTACGATTTTTTTTACAATAAAGGATTCGCAATGTGCTAATTTATGAGAAGATTAAACTCAAATTAATAAAAGTAAAACTTTTAACATACATTTTTTAAACAAAAAGAGGTTAAAGAATGAAGCTTTTAACCTTGAGAGGGTATGTTTGTTATTATTCAATAAGAAATTGAGAGACTAATAAAAGTAAATTCCTTTAAATCAAAAAAGAGAAATTTTTGTCTATTGAAAAAAAAAGTTAAATTTTTTTCTTTGTAAAAATTCTTACTTTACATGAGCGAAAATACCCGTAAATGTCGAAAAACTATTTTTTTACCAAGTAAGCGAAATAACAGTGACCTAAAAGAATGATGGTTTCCTTCAATTTTTTACGAAATTCAAAACTTTCATCATTCGGGCTACGGAGAAAAAAATGGGAAATCTTTGCGCTTAGCATACTTTTTGTGGACACTATGAACTGGGAAAAAATGCCTGAGCATAATATTCGCGATCGCTATCCGCAAAGATGATGTAACTTTTGTAGTTTAATAAATAAACGGCATTTTTGAAATTTTTTAACTCCCCATCTCACAGAAAACAAATTGATCACAAATTGATTTTTTCTTACCAAGAAGAGCATACTTACAGCTCTCCAGAACTGTCCTTTAAATTTGTGTCCATGAGTTATTAATTATTAAAGTCAAAAGCGTCATTTGATTTTGATCATGTAGTTGAAACATACTTGTTTCAACGTTCAAAATAGAAAAGTTGATTCATGGAAAATACGTCTGATTGCGTCATTAATCAAACAAATGTTTCCGTGTGTGTACACCTTTTGAAAACAAAAATGGGACAGTTTCCTTTGCATTTTTCAACAGCAAACAATTATTTTAAGTGGTCGCTTGACATCTAGAGATTCTCACCTTTGAAAAGCTTTTTAAAATTTTCTCCTACGATGACTTTTCGCGGCGACAGAGCAATATGAAAATCACTGAAAAATTTTCATAATTTTTGTCTTCTCTTAAATCCTTGTGATCCCAACTCCATGATACTGGAGTTTGCATCGTTGGAATGGAACGGAAATGAGATCTTAAATGCCCAAACGTTCTTTGGAACGAAAATGAATTCTTCTTAAACGCTCAAATTTTTTTTGGAACTAAAATGAATTCTTTATAAATGCTTAAACTTTTTTTGTAACGAAAATGAATTCTCCTTAAATGCTCGAACTTTTTTTGGTCAGTGCAGGCTGTGAAAATTCTTTAAACGTTTTTAGACACTTTGTTAGAAATTCACGACCTCAATGTACAAAAAGAAGACGCTCCTTAATAATACAAACAGCGAAATGGAAAATATAAATACATACCACTCGATCGTACTTGAAATATTTTCGTAATCAAGTTAAGGCCTCCCACTCTCACAGTCTGACGATCCAATTTTTGTTCAGAGCATTTAAACAACTCAATAATGTCCCACCCTCTAGGGCCAAACATTGCGGACGGATTACAAATCTATGAGAACTGTGTGGACTCAGCATCAGTTGTTCTATGAATATTCACTATTTTGGAAAATTACATTTCCTCCCTGATAAAAATGTCCGATTGAATATTATTAACCATCATAGGAATAATGCATAATTCTCATGCTATCCTTTCGGACCTATCTCGCTCTCCCTTGGTGGTGCATAAATATTGGTTCGTTTCGAATATAAACCAATGCTCCGTGTTATAAATGTGAAGCTCGTCATTGCTACTTTATGAATTTGAATAGATTTCTATGCGATCCGTTGAATTCTATCAGGTGCATACCCTAGCCACGGTTTAGTTGTATATGATTTCTTTGTCATTCAGATACCAATTGAATTCTTTCGTCTTCGTCTCATTGTAGGACATGATTCAATCGTTTTTGTATCATTACATTTTTTTCTTTTTTTTTTCGAATAATAAAAATACGATTATCCTGCTAACATATCCTATGCACTATGGATGAATCAAATTGAATCTTATCGCGCACTTAAAACTCGCATCATATTCTATATAAAAAATGAAGTTTTATGAAAAAAATGTGATAGGGACAACAAAAGATGTTATAAAAAATGATGAAATGGAATCGAAAATAGTAAACACTTTTACTGATAGCAAAATTATGGAGCCTTGTTCAGTATACATCTATTCAAGTAATTAATAGCAGCGCAAAATATCAATAAATGTTATTTTTCCAATTGAAATTTAGTTAATTAGATATAATCAAGAGTGAATATACAAAGCCAGCCCGATATTTTCGGCCATTTTTTACTCTTGTACACGATGGCGACGAGATATTTATATATACACACACACACACACACACACGCGCGCGCGCACATGCACACGCGCGCGCGCACATGCACACGCGCGCGCACACACACGCATACGCACACGCACACGCGCGCGCACGCACACGCATACGCAGACGCACACGCGCGCGCACGCACACACACACGCGAGCGCGCGCACACGCACACACACACACACACACACACACACATACAACAGCAATATAAAAACCTATTGGTTTTTAACGTAGGTTGGATCCATTTATTTATTTGCGTTACAAAAATAATTCACCGACCAAAAGCAGTGTATAAAATTGTGCTTGTCTCTTCTCTGTGTACCTTTCATTTTACAGGGCCGAGCAATATGTATTAAATACTTAATTCGTGTGGTTTTTAAATATGAAAATTTGCATGCTTCGACTGCAATGAGACGCATGACATTCAAAATGATTCATTTTCATTGAAATATCATACTGTATACTTTATTACGTGGTACATATATTCGCAATGAAATACTACAAGTATTTAATAATACAGGCTGAACTGCAATGAAACGTTTCGCATTAAAAATGATTCATTTTCATTGAAATATCATACTGTATAATTTATTACGTAGTACATAAATACGCAATGAAATACTACTAGTAATTAATAATACAGACTGAATTGCAATGAATCGTATCGCATTCAAAATGATTCATTTTCATTGAAACATCATACTGTATACTTTATTACATGGTACATACATTCGCAATGAAGTATTACTAGTATTTAATAATACAGCCTGAGTAGATACATACATGTTTAGGGAGACGACGATGACGTCACTGGTGTGTTGTAGTGGGTATCCCGTGGCGGCGCGTGGTGGGGGTGTCTCGCGGTCGCGGTTGCGTCGCTGTGGCACGTATGGGGAATTAGTGGTGAGGGAATCAGTGGTGTCGGAGGGTTGGGGGGATTTGGCTCTTTTCGGGAGCTCGTGGGGTGTGGTTTCGAGCTGCTTTTCCGAATAGACTGACTGGTAGTGTCTTCTGCATATATCGAGGACCTGTTTACCGCTAGAGCAAGCGGGTGGGGGGCTCCGCCGCCCGGATTGTATGGGGGAAGGTCTTACACCGTGGGGATAGGGAGCTTCGAGTAAAGAAAAAACGCGATGATTTACGTGAATACATGTATCGAAGTTTTTATTCAACGTTTTGTCCGTTCATACATATTGTGTGTGTGTGCGTCCGTGCGTGCGTGCGTGCGTGCGTGCGTGTGTGTGTGTGTGTGTGTGCGCGCGCGCGCGCGCATAATATTATGGAACGAATTTCACGAGATCGTGACGTGTGATTTTTTCAACGTGTGAAAATGTGATCATACAGAATATAATCTAATAATGATCGAAACCTCGATATTTTAAAGTTTTTATTTACCAAACTCCTGTCCCTTAAGCGCGTTAATATTATTATTATTATTATCAGTGGTTTGTTGCTGACCCGAGTAGGTGTCTAGGGTGGTAAATGATGGAGCAAAAATTCGACTGCACAGGCATAATTTTTTTTATTACAGGGAAGCGAAAATACTATATGGTTTTAAAAGTACAGTTACATGCTAAGAGCGTCTGGTTAACCCATTAACGATCAAGAATCGCGATTTTTTCCTTCATTTTCAAGCCAGATTTTTATTATATAAAAAAAATCATAAAAAATGAAGAGATACGTTCCCTAGTATTTTCGAGGGTGCTCTTTCAGAATCTGGGGTCAAAATCGGGTTTTGTCCATTAGGAAAAAAAATATGGCGGCTTTTAAACAAAAAAAAACAGGAAAAATCGATGACACTTTTTTTCAAAATTCTTTTTCACCTCGAAGCCGTTGAAAAGTCCGGTTTTTTTTCAACCATGGGTGCATAGAACAGTGATGATTGAACAATCAATTTTTTTAATTCGTCGTTGTCAACATTTTCACCCTCAAAATGGGGCTTTTCACCCCCTGAGTGACACGAAAAATTTTACGCTCGGTGTCCCAAATGAAAAGTAGTTGGATTTGGACGAAAATTGGTACTCAGAGGTTTTTGAGGTCGCTGATTACGATTCTGTTCTCAAAATTCCGAAATTCAAAATGGCCGATCCAATATGACGGACACAAATGCAAAAGTTCATTTGAATTGGATAAAACGTGACACTCGGCGGTTTTCGAGGTCGCTGATTATGATTCTGCTCTCAAAATTCCGAAATTAAAAATGGCAGATCCAATATGGCGGACACAAATGCAAAAGTTCATTTGAATTGGATAAAACGTGGCACTCGAAGGTTTTCTAGGTCGCTTATTATATTTCTGCTCTCAAAATTCGAAAGCCTTTGGGTATTTAAATACCTGGTATTTTGAGGTATTTTCTATACCCAAAGGCTTTTAAATTTTGAGGGCAGAATCATAATCAGCGACCTCGAAAACCCCCGAGTGCCACGTTTTATCCAATTCAAATGAACTTTTGCATTTGTGTCCGCCATATTGGATCCGCCATTTTTAATTTCGGAATTTTGAGAGCAGAATCATAATCAGCGACCTCGCAAATCCCCGAGTGCCACATTCCATCCGATACAAATGAACTTTTGCATTTTTGTCCGCCATATTGGCACCGCCATTTTTAATTTCGGAATTTTGAGAGCAGAATCATAATCAGCGACCTCGAAAACCCCCGAATGCCACGTTTTATCCAATTCAAATGAACTTTTGCATTTGTGTCCGCCACATTGGATCCGCCATTTTGAATTTCGGAATTTTGAGAGCAGAATCATAATCAGCGACCTCGAAAACCCCCGAGTGCCACGTTTTATCCAATTCAAATGAACTTTTGCATTTGTGTTCGTCATATTGGATCCGCCATTTTGAATTTCGGAATTTTGAGAGCAGAATCATAATCAGCGACCTCGAAAACCCCCGAGTGCCACGTTTTATCCAATTCAAATGAACTTTTGCATTTGTGTCCGCCATATTGGATCCGCCATTTTTAATTTCGGAATTTTGAGAGCAGAATCATAATCAGCGACCTCGAAAACTTCCGAGTGCCACGGTTTATCCAATTCAAGTGAACTTTTGCATTTGTGTCCGCCATACTGGATCCGCCATTTTTTATTTCGGAATTTTGAGAGCAGAATCATAATCAGCGACCTCGAAAACCCCTGAGTACCATATTTTATCCAATTCAAATGAACTTTCGCATTTGTGTGCGCCATATTGGATCCGCCATTTTTAATTTCGGAATTTTGAGAGCAGAATCATAATCAGCGACCTCGAAAACCCCCGAGTGCCACGTTTTATCCAATTCAAATGAACTTTTGCATTTGTGTCCGCCATATTGGATCGGCCATTTTGAATTTCGGAATTTTGAGAACAGAATCGTAATCAGCGACCTCAAAAACCTCTGAGTACCAATTTTCGTCCAAATCCAACTACTTTTCATTTGGGACACCGAGCGTAAAATTTTTCGTGTCACTCAGGGGGTGAAAAGCCCCATTTTGAGGGTGAAAATGTTGACAACGACGAATTAAAAAAATTGATTGTTCAATCGTCACTATTCTATGCACCCATGGTTGAAAAGAAACAGACTTTTCAACGGCTTCGAGGTGAAAAAAAATTTTGAAAAAAAAGTGTCATCGATTTTTCCTGTTTTTTTTTTGTTTAAAACCCATCATATTTTTTTTCCTAATGGACAAAACCCGATTTTGACCTCAGATTCTGAAAGAGCACCCCCGAAAATACTAGGGAACGTATCTCTTCATTGTTTATGATTTTTTTTATATAATAAAAATCTGGCTTGAAAATGAAGGAAAAAATCGCGATTCTTGGGCGTTAATGGATTAACAAAACGGGCGGGTTCGAGGATGTGATAGTCGAAGGTGTACACGAAACTCGTAAGCTAGGAATTACACATGCTAATTACTTATAAGAGTATGGAATAAAGTATCGAATAATCAAAAAACACGTTATTCTAGAATGATTCTCAGAGTCTCCATTTGTTTATCGCTTAATTGTGTTCGTCTCTCTCTGCGGATAGTTCACACTGTTGTCTAGCACACGAAGCACTCGTTGCTCGTATTTGAGTCCCATCGGGTGATTCTTTCGCTGCGTAGGGGTGTTGGTTGTCGATGGTTTTGTAGGTCTGTTGGTCAAGTCATCGGTGTCCCAGAGTCGAAACTTTCAGGCTTCGTTCGGAGAATTTATGCAGAAATCTACCCCGAATTGTATTGCAGCGTTGATCCCATGCGTAGCATTTGGTCGAGGTTTCGTAATTCGGCCAGGAGGGTTTTCTTGCACATACTGACGATTTCGAAGAAGACGATGTCGAAATAATGCTCCACGAAGACAGGGTTGACGCAGCTTGCACGTGTGGTGTCTTTGAATTTATGAATGTTCTCGAGAATGTATCGTTCAGCATCGGTATCGGTGAAACCGGTTGATTGTTGACTAGGTATTTGCGTGTGTAACGATATGGCTATATCCGACAGACATTTTGTCACATCGCCGGAGGATCGCTGCAGTCGTCGAAACCGTTCATCCACACATGTCATCATATTAAGAAGACCATCAAACGACGGTTTTTGCATGACTATAGCGTTGAAAGAACTTTCCCGTTTCTTAGGCGTTACGAGTCACCGCTGCACCGCTGTACCTAGGGCTGGCTCAGCAGACGTTGGTTGATTTGCCAGGGCTATGGTTATAGATTTCATCCCATACGATGTGGAGAAAGAAATCGTATAATTTCCGAGTTGTATGGTCTGAGTAGGACCAGCTTGTTTCGTTGCGAAGTATTGACGAATCGTGGCTAAGTGGGTTTGAAATCCCACCCACTCGCTCTGGTTGAAGATAACCGTACGATGTGAATAATTACCAGACAGTTTTACAACGGGTTCAAAATGGTTGTTGTGCTGCGGCTGCAAACCCACAGTAATCTTTTTACTACCCGAATTATTAAGCGGGTACGTCGTTGACAATAGCACGGGGAGATTCTGTTTGGCTCGTTCCGTTGCCTTCGCTTCGAGGTATCGCACCGGTAGCAAATTTGTATTTAACACGGGTTGAGTCATTTTTCAACGATATTTCCGAACACGCGTGATAAAAAGAGTTTTCTTTGCAACCGGCTGGCCAGCTCGACAGTGTCACACTTCTAATCTGGTACTACGAGCACAAATGGTGGCTTAAAGCGAAGATACAGCCCATTATAAGGTGCTCGAAGATTTAAGTGGGGGGTGATTATGATAAGAGAATTGTAGTGGGGAGAGGGTTTTTATACGGGAGGAGATCTCTGGGTGGGGAAATAGGACCATGGAAAGGGTTATAATACATTTTCTATCCTCGCGAAGCTATGACTCATTATTTATACAGGTGCACAAACCCTCGGTTGGTGCGCTTTGCTATGAAGAATCCACGGGTCAACGTTGTAGATGTACACAGGATGTGCGCGAAGGTTTATTGTCAATATTACTCGAAAATACGTGTATCTCCGGTCCCCACTTTCTACGATAGCTTTAAAACCGCTGTATTGTATAAAGATCAAAAGATCAAGAACCGAGTCACTGCGGGTGTATGTATATTTTCGAGCGATGCGCTCTATATACACCAAGGGATTCCAATAGTCCTCCAGGTTTAGGAAGTATTTACCACATAGCGTGCTGTTTGATGAGGGTAAGGTGTGGTAGTAAAATAAACGCCTCGGCGCTTGTGCTAATTTACAATTCTTAGAGTTGAAACTTCGCGCCACAGGTAATGCGTTGTGCACGTGCCAGACCCTTGGAAAATAGAACTACAGTGTCTCACTCTCGACACAACGTATTGGAGAAATTTTGAGACAATGGTGTCGTATGTAAAACCGTAAAGTTGATTCTTCCGGGTAGAAATTTCGACCGTGTCACACAACGCGTACGAGGTCGGGGGTGTGGATCTTTTCATCCTTGCATTTTTAGGGGACTGTCTAACGGTGATTATCCAGTAGAACTGTGGGTGTTTGCTAAAGCATAATTTAGCTGTAATTTACGATTATTATAAAGTCTCCACGGAAAATATATATTAGCTACTTATAATGTGCCAAAATACCACGCGTCTATATCCTATTTTCTTTCCGTTTTAGCCAGTGATATGTTAAAAAGTTTTCTCGACGCATTTACATTTGTATACTACGGCGAGTTTTTAACAACACACCCTGCGCTTCTTAAATATATATACCTCGTATCTCGAAAACACCACGACCCTAAAGCTGTTAGCAACGCCCCCGTTTTTTATAAACAAGTAACACCTACACCAAAAAGTAGAGGGGTGTTGAATATAAAAAGACGGCATCAAGCCGCTTCGAATATTATCACCATAGGTGTTACCGGTGTTGCTGGACCACGTTCTAATTTATCTTAGACGTAGATGCATCGTGGATAGTGATAGTGTTTGCGGACGCCTCTGTGAAAGATACGTGTTTGACAAGCGTGCGGTTTCATAACCTAGTATTGGAGTTTTCGTAAAAAGATAGCGAATTTCGAAATGGCTAATTTGTCTATTGTTGAAATCCGGAGAAACGATCGTATTGCACTGTTGACGTGCATACGAGACATAGTGGAAAGAGCGCGTCATACTAATCGTTTTGTTTCTATGGTTTATGACGACGCTCGTATGTCGTACATCGCGACTTTTAATCACGAAAACCTTGTGGATGAGCTTTCCACAATTTTGTACAATCTGCCGAGACGTGCTATCGGCAGACTATTCACGGATGGTTTTCTAAATAACTCGCGACATGCCGAATCGTTAGCGCGGGATATCGTCTTAAGAGGCAGGTCAACCAGACAGCGGTGTACACCCGAAATCGCAGCACTTTTAGATTCTGCAGCCTCCAACGATCGTAAGTATTAACATACATCGTCGCACCATCCAAACTCGGTAATAAGACACTGTTTGTAATAAAGCCGTATTTCTGCAGCATATTTACAATTCCGCTGTAGCAGTGATGAGGAGATATCTGAAGGGGAGGACGAGCGTCGGAGTCCTATGGCTTTAGAAGGAGAAGTACGGGTAGAAGAAGTCGAAGAAAAAAGTATGACCGATCCAGACATTATAAACGGTATATATTGGTGGGAACACGAAGGGGCGAGTGCAATTCCTCTGGACTTTCAACCCTACACGCAGAATGAGGTGGTCGATGGTTAGTATATTTTGAAACTATTGCTCTCCAAATCTCGCACTCGCACACGTCGCTTGGCTGTTGACGAAATAAATCTTGGTGACAGTTTCTGGAGGAGACGAAATTATAGCGCGTGTATTCGAGAGCGAAAACGGATCACCCGAAATGATACGTGTCCCGGTCATTGAATAATCATAACCGAATCCCTTAGATGGAACCTCGCCGGATCATCCTATGGGGGTAACACTCTTCCAGGCAACGGTAGCGTCGCAAGGTCCAGCTTTGGATGGGACAGCGGAGGAGGCCTCAACCACCGCCGAATCGACCAAGCGTATGTTTTGCGATGACCCCAAAAAATCTAACTTGTTAGGTGTACAAAACAGCCGTGAAGACCAGTGTTGTCAGGTAGGCTGTGGTAGCAAGAGGGGAAAAATAATTGAAATAGCGGGGCCCAGCACCAGTGGGTGCTCGAAAATTGAGTCTGGCGCGGAACAAAATGACATTCGCGGTTATGAAACGTCGGTGGTTCAATATGATAACGAAATTGGTCCGCGAGGCAAACGGTTTATCGTAGAATCTCAACACGATCGCTTTTATGAACGCTTCCGTACTAGTTGTAGACAGACACGTGTAAGACTGCGACGCCCACCGTCAAACGGGAACCCCGTACTTTGGTGCAATGACGCGTTACGTGATATGCATGCATATTTCATTGTAAACTGCGACCCAGCGAACCTGATTGGCGTTTCGTTCACATCTCAATCAATGGAGATGGGTGCTGCGGGGCAATCTGTACGGCCTGTAGCACGATTCAACTTCACCGATCTCTGGGGTCTAATAGAGAGCGTAAATCAGAGTAAGCGTATATTATGCGCTGATGAGTCGCTATACTTTAACATTGCATATATAAAAATTCTCCTGGGTCGTGGCGATGATCGAAGTCTTAGTGCTCTGGTGCTGCGGAAGAAATCGATGATCGAAATTTCCAGCGTCGATTCTCTATGTCTCTCTAGAAGTTTAGTTGTCGCAGAAGCCCATAACGTTTACGAACGGTGTAAAAATAGGGAGTCTAAAAGAATATGGGATAATATACGGCATAAAAATCTAGGCTGCAACGTGTGAGGGCTCGCGAGTTGGTCGTAGCCGCCCGGGTTACCGTACCCGATGCAGGGTGCGGTATACCCGAGCTCCAGTTATTTCTGGAGTACTACAAAACGAGAGGTATAGCAATTGTTGTTTTCGATTATGCCGAATACGGAAGTGGCGCACCGCCGATTTTCGACGGACGCAGTTGTCTTGACATCGACCCTACTGCGGTTTCACATATTGCCTATATCGAGAGACGAAATCATTACACCGTAATTGTGAACCTCTTAGGGGCTTCGTCTTGTCGTTTTTATTGCGCAGCGTGTAACAAGGGTTACAGAATGAAAACGGGTCATAAATGTAAAAGCGTTTGTCCTCGGTGCTTTTCTACACCCGCATGCCCTATTAATTATACCGAAGGAAATACAGCGGTTGAAATGACTATGGGTTGTGGCGAATGCGGGAGACAATTCCGAGGTCCTGTATGTTTTCAAAACTATATTACAGGTAAATATCGTAGACGTGGCAACGCAATTCAAAAGACGACCTGTGAAGCGGTACGTATCTGTGCAATCTGCTCGCAAGTTGTAGATTCAACTAGTGGGACACATCGATGCGGAAAGACCTATTGCCGGACGTGTAAAGCTCTGCATGGTTCCAACGAGCAATGTTTTATGCAGCCGTTACCACCTCGCGAACCCATAGAAGTTGGTGGGTGTCCTGGTGTGCTTTTCATATTTTACGATTTTGAAACCCACCAGGATGCTGACTTTCGAAGTGGTGGATCAGACGGTCAAGAGTATATCGTTACCCTTTGTGTGGCACAACAGGTATGCGAGTTCTGTTTGAAGGAACACGACAGCCTCGATGGGCAGACACCACACTGTCGATGGTGTGGCGTACACACGTACGTTTTCCGGAAAGACCCCGTGGGCTCTTTAGTTGATTTAGCAGTCCGTGATAAAACAGAATTCAAACAGATTATCTGTATAGCCCACAATGCAAAGGGGTTCGATGCGCAGTTTATTTTACGCTATCTTATAGAACTCGGTGTTGGAACGGCAAAGAAACCCAACGTTGTGCTCACAGGAACCTCGATTATGTGTATGCGCGTGGGGAAGACCGTGTTTATCGATAGTTTAAATTATTTTCAAATGCGTCTAAGTGCGTTACCGAAAACATTCGGGTTCGAGGACAAAGTAACCAAAGGGCATTTTCCACACATGTTCAACCGTGTCGATACGCAGGAATATATAGGCCCTTTACCTCCCATCGAGGATTACGCCCCGGATTCAATGTCGACCAAAGAGCGTAAAGACTTCCTCGAATGGTACGATGAGGAGATCAAAAGCGGAAGAGAGTTCGATTTTAAAAAAGAAATCGTTTCATATTGTCTCAAAGATGTAGATATTCTCAGACGTGCATGTCGACGGTTTCGGGGGATTTTTCTCGAAGCAGGCGGTGTATGCCCCTTTACCGAAGCGATAACAATAGCCTCGGCCTGCTCTAAAATTTTCCGGCGTAATTTCTTAAAACCCAACATGGTGGGCCTTATACCGTCACAGGGGTACATACTCGGCGGTGAATATTCACGGGTGGCTCTCGAATGGCTTTTCTGGCTTGAACACTCCGAGTTCCATCAGGTTATAGTCCACGCGGGAAGCGGGCGTGAGTACCGGTTACCTGAGGGGCACACAGTTGATGGTTATTTAGAGAACGAGGACGGCAAATACGTATTCCAATTTCATGGTTGTTACTGGCACGGGTGTCCAAAATGCTTTAAAACCAATCGCACGAGAGAGGCTAGTTACGATGGATGCAGTCTGTAGGGCCGATACGAGAGGACGCTAGCTGTATCCAAAAAAATTTGCTCGTACGGTGTCTATATCATTCGCGAAATCTGGGAATGCGATTTCACGATGATGAAAAAGAATATCTCCGCTTTGCGTGAATTTGTAAAGACGCATCCGCGACTCTCGCTCTACGTTTTAACCCCCGCGACGGATTTTACGGTGGACGTACGGGAAACACAGTCACTGCGTATGACGCTGCCCCGAACGAGAAGATCTCATACATAGACATCTGCTCGTTGTACCCGTATATATGTAAAACGGGATGCTTTCCCGTAGGACACCCCGAGATATACACAGGCAGCGAGTGTGACAAGTTGTTCGATAATTCGCCACCCGGTGATCTACTCGGAGCAGGTATCCATGGCATGATAAAATGCACCATCCTGCCCCCGCAAAATCTTTTCCACCCCGTTTTGCCGGTGCGTTTCCGTGGAAAACTTCTTTTCGCACTTTGTCGAAGGTGCGCAGAAGAAATGGCCCAACAACGATGTAACCACGAAAAGGTCGAGGATCGAGCGTTCACGGGTACCTGGGTGATTGAGGAGGTTAGAAAGGCCCTGGATATGGGTTATATTATGACGAAAATCCATGTAATTTGGTCGTATAAAATAACCAAATGCGACGAGACCACTAGGGATGAGGATCTCTTTGCAGGTTACGTGAACAAATTTTTGAAAATTAAGCAGGAGGCAAGCGGTTGGCCTGTGTATTGTGTAGATGAAGCCGCGCGCAATAAATATATAACAGAGTACGAGCGAGTCGAGGGGATAAAACTAGAACCCTCGAAGATACTAAAGAACCCTGGTCTTCGCGGTACAGCAAAACTAGCGCTAAACACGCTTTGGGGAAAAATGGGGCAGCACGATAATTTACCGCAAACGGAAATAATCAAAACGCGGGAAGCATTACTCAAACTTGTAACAGACGCCGAAAAGGAGGTCACCGCTGTATTACCCGGGAACGATTGTATGATGTATGTTGGATGGTCATATGTGGATGACGCTGCCCCCCAGACCAAGCAATCTAATGTTGTTATAGCCGTGTACACAACGGCTCAAGCGCGTTTAGAATTGTATAAATATCTGGAAAAACTTGACCGTCGTGTTCTTTATTACGACACAGATTCAGTCATTTTTACAACGCGTACAGGCGAGTGGCTACCACCACTCGGTGATTTTCTCGGTAACATGACAAATGAGCTCGAATGTTACGCGGAAACAGCATACATTAAATCGTTTGTATCGGGTAGACCAAAATTTTATGGGTATTCCGTTGTCACCGAAGAAAAGCCTGACGAAATCGTGACCTAGTGTTGTAAGGTAAAGGGCTTAGCGCTAAATTACGAAAACGCTCAGTATGTCAATTTTGATTCTATCGAGCGGCTGATAGGGACCTCGCTACCACATTTGAATGACGCAGCGATAAATTTAAATTTTAAAGCAATTCGACGCACTGCGTTACACGATGTGGTCACGATTACAGAGCGTAAAACATGCAGCGTTGTGTGCCACAAGCGTCGATATGTGAGCTGCAGGTTATCGTACCCCTTCGGGTTTAAGAAGTGAATGAAAATCATCGTATATATAATATAGTTTTTCGCGAAATGTAACAGCATTGTGTACTTAATAAAAAAAACCAGTCTTATTAAAATAAGCCTATGCAACGCATTTTTCATCCAACCGATAAGTTTCTGGTTTGTACTACTAACGACGATGGTGCGGTAGCGCTTACACACAGTCTATAATCACGGTATGCTCGCGCTGGAGGAGTATAAAAGCTGATG
This sequence comes from Ophion obscuratus, assembly GCA_964007375.1. NCBI lineage: Eukaryota > Metazoa > Arthropoda > Insecta > Hymenoptera > Ichneumonidae > Ophion > Ophion obscuratus. The sequence continues at coordinate 40,284,302 of OZ023314.1, forward strand.
CTCCAGTGTTTCCCCATCATCCTTACCCCGTAACCAGAGGGCAAAAGTACTTTTTACACGCGGGTATATTTTCTGTTTCGCGCGAATGGATGTCCGGTGGAAGCATGGACGTCGTTAATATGCGGTCCCACGGGATGCGGCAAAACTGTGTTTATCAGACGTTTTCTACGGCATCTTAGGGTAATGAGTAACGTAACGTTCGATCGGATCCGCTTGTATTACGGTGATACTCTCGATGCAGATACGCATGCCGCTTACGATGGCTGTCGAGAGGACACTGCGCTAGCGAAAATCGAATTTCACAAGGGTCTACCCGACCCGGACGCTTACTCGCACGATAATGAGCGTAAAATATTAATAATAATCGACGACCTCATGCGTGAATCATCCAACGGTATAATAGTTGACCTCTTCACGAAAGGTAGCCATCATAAAAACATCAGCGTGATGTTTTTGACGCAGAACATCTTCCATCAGGGTTCGGGTCAGCGAGACATTTCTTTAAACGCTAATTATATCGTCGTTTTTAAAAACCCTCGGGATCGCGCACAAATCCAGCATCTCGCTAGACAAGTTTTCCCCGAAAATCCAAAATTTCTCGTTGAAGCTTATCACGATGCGTCAGCACGACCCCACGGATATATACTTTTAGATCTGAAGCAATCAACGCCGGATGATTATCGGTTCCGCACAGGAATATTCCCCGATGATGAGCACTCTGAAGTGTATACCCCGAAAAATAACCGTCGAAAATAGGGTATTGCGTCACTGTATCTTATACGCTATTCAAAACAAATGCACGACACAATATGCTCATAGGTATAAGCACCCATGGTACTTGTGCGATCGTATCAGTGGATCTTGTACCATACTGTGGGTAGTACCGAACATGGCTGATACGGTGAAGCATTCTGTGAAACAGTGTAAAACGAGAAAGACACGCATCCCGTTTACAAAACGACATCTTGCGCTTTTGCACGCCTTATACCACGGCAGCCCCATCGAACGCAAAGCGTTGCTTAAAACAGCCGATAAAGGAGTCATCGAGTGTATCAGCGAATGTGCATTGAATATCTTACGCCGTGTCATAAATATAAAAGCAAGTGCAAAGAAACATCTTTAAAAATACAAAAATACTCTACGCACCATAGCGTCATCGACGAAGCGTGTGCAACGGGGTCGGGGGTGGGGGTGGAAAGCAAAGACGCGTATCATTCTGCAAAAAGGCTGCGGTGGTTTTCTCGGTCTCTTGCTGGCTCCGATCATCGATACGTTACTCGGGAAATTATTCTCTGGTCGTCCAAATACTCAATAGCCATGCAGCATGCAAAAAAAATGATGTTGTTTGACGAGGCTGAGTATCAACAGCGTGGTGGAGGGTGTACACTACCATCGACACCACACACATCTTCTACGAGTGATAGAGCATCCGAGAACACGCCTGAAACCCAACCAGAGAGCATAAAAACCCCTGGTGATGCGATATCGCGCCTCGATCTGGAACTTGCGAATATACTCCGTTCGGATAAATTTAAAGATGATCAAGAAAGGTGGAAGCAACTTTTACCGTTGTTTCAGAGGTATCTCTTTCAGACGTTATCACAAACAAAAACAAACGGTAAACTCAGCTCCACGGACGTTGGTGATGAAACAACGGGCATATTGTCAGTCAGCGATATCGTTAACAGTATACCGGGGTAGTATAAGCGAAGAGCACAATCTTTACTCGAATATATACAAAAACCCACAGGAGAACCATCGAATATAACTAGGGACGACCGCGGATGAGTGAATATATATAGTGCACTCATAAACGGCGGTAACATTATCGATCTTGTTAACGACGCTGTACGTTTGAGAAAAAAGTTCCGAGCGAAAGGACGTAGCGAATTTATTATCACTCTTCGGGCAGCAGAGATACCTCGTGAGTTTATCGGGAACGACGAACTGTGGAAATCCTACGATAGAGACAGCAATAATACCACTTCGGACAGACGTATAACCCAAGTGAGTGCGGGCCAGGGTATAATAAATCACACCGATGACGCTGTTAAAAGGAGTAGAGGTGTGAAATGCAAAGCAGTAAATAGTGGAGATACATTCGAGAGCACACACATGCGCTCGATGCGACAAAAGATGCGGCCGGCGTGCTGGCTTTGACCGTTTTGAGTCGGTTGAGACAGAGCGAGAGAGAGAGGGAGAGAGAGAGAGAATGCCTCGGAAGCTAACACTCGAAGACGTTTACTATGATCCAGGCATCCCTGCGGGTTATTCAGGTGCATATCGCCTTATAATCGGTAAAAATAAACATGTGCACGACTGGCTGACGCAAAAGGATGCATACACCATTCATAGACCCGTTCAACGACGTTTTCATAGGCTTCATTATAATGTCGACAAAATAGACGACGTTTGGGAAGCAGACCTCGTTGATTTACGCTCAATTCAGACATCTAATGATGGTGTAGCGTATTTACTCATTGTTATAGATGTCTTGAGCAAATATGTATGGGTTGAACCACTTAACGACAAGACCATGCACCGTGTCACGATGGGTTTCAAACGAATCCTTAACCGTGCCGATGGTCGATCCCCCATATATCTACAAACGGACTGGGGGAAAGAATTCCTCGGAAACGTTTTCCAGAATTTTCTCGCTGAAAAAGACATCCGCTTTAGAGTTGCGAGAAATCCGGACATCAAGGCATCGATAGTTGAACGATTCAACCGCACCTTAAAACAGCGGATGTGGCGTTTCTTTACTCACCGCAACACACACCGTTACATCGATGTACTCCAGCAATTCGTCTACGCGTATAACCATGCAAGAAACTCAACGATAAAGATGGAACCCGCTGCTGTAACACTGTACAATGCGCAGATAGCCTACAAAAACACAGAGAAAAACAACACGGTCCGTGATGGTCAGAAGCGTCGCAGCCGCCATAAATACAAATACGGTGATTATGTACGCATCAGTAGGATTAAGGGCACATTCGAAAAGGGTTACGAGAAAAATTGGAGCACCGAAATACTTAAAGTCTCGCTGGTTCTCAAGCGTCAGGCTATCACGATCTATGAATTGCACGATCTTCACGAGGAAGCGATAGATGGATTTTTCTACCCCCAAGAGTTAACAGAAGTAAAGGCTGAACGTCTAGAGGAAGACAAGGAGTTCAAAATCGAGCGTGTTATAAAAACCCGAGGTCGCGGTGCACGGAAAGAAGTCTACGTTAGCTGGTTAGGCTACCCAGCGAAATTTAACTCCTGGATACCCGCATCCAGTGTACGAAACATCGCTCTATAAAACGCCGTTTCTAACACGCGTCCCGCGGTATGGAGGCTGAACATTTTTTCATCGTACTACCGAGTAACAGTAGTATGAAGTATTTTCCCGATAACACGACGACGAATTTTACAACACAACTGCCGCGTGAAATTTCTTTACATGGCACATGGGTTGTGGGTCTTACCGAAATTCACATTCCTTACACCATCACACATTTATAACGGGGAGATTGTAATATACTCTGGAAGCCATGTGGGGATAAAATCGATTATGTGAACGCGCGAAAGGTCACTGTTAACATACCCCACGGTGTATACCAAACACACGGTCAACTCATGTGGGAGCTGAATAACATACCACGGTTCAAAAAACAAGGTGTAAGATTCGTCGAATCTCGCTCAGCGATTGGACACGTTTCCGTTGAGATGCCGACAATTGAAGAGTGTAGAGGAAAAATGCAAGCCGAAACAGTTATTTTACCGGATAAGATTGCCCGTGTATTAGGCCTCGACGCACAAGCAGGAGTTGATGAGCCTCTGACGTTTATCATGGCGCATCATATACCAGCAGGCCAGACGACCAGCGGGGCGAGCCCAGCCTGCCTCAGCAGAGCCCTGCCGGATCAACTCTTCGTATACACGGATATCTGCGTACCATACACCGTGGGACATGTGCAGGCATCACTATTGCGAATCGTTTATTTAGATACAGCCCGTTATACATACGGCTCAACCTGCGTGAAATACTTTTCGCCCGCGAACTAATTATGAATAATCATTTTCGAGTGGTCACCATCGATATAAAAGACCATCTCGGTAAACCTGTAGCATTCGAGTACGGAACACTGACCGTCACGTTACATTTTTAGCGCATTGGGTAACTTTTAAGACAGCGATGTCCCATTATTATGCATATTACGAGTGTCAGGCTGGGGGCGGTGGAGCCCGCGGTCTGCACGGCGGCTATGTAGGAGCACCGTATCAACGGGGACATGGAATCGGAAGTTTTCTGGGGGGTCTCTTCCGGGGAGCTCTACCACTTCTAAAAATGGGAGCACGCGCCATAGAAAAAGAAGCACTACGTGCAGGGATAAACGTTATCGAAGATGTAAGCAGATACAAAAGACCATTCGGGGCATCTGTACGCGAGCGACTCGCAGAGTCGGGTTGAAACTTGAAGCGCAAAGCTGGTGAGAAGATCGATCTACTCATGAGTGGTTCGGGATATAAAACCGTGCGCGGAAAAAGGAGTATACATTCGCTAATGGGCCCTGCAAGTGGACGTGTCGCGGTACAAAAAAGAAGCACTGTTAAGGGTCGCGTAACGAAGAAGAGACACGGTGGTAAACCGTGCAAAAGACAACGGTCGAGAAAGAAATCCTGTAAACGTACGAAGTGTAAAAAAACGGGGAGAAAAACAGCTACGAGGAAAAGTAAAAAGCGCATCAACCTACCAGATATTTTCGACTGAATTTGAAAATGTCGTTTCTACACTCCCATTCTCACGAGTGCATGAAGAGCGAGCTTGATCTGTTCAGTATACCACCGACACAGACATCTATAGAAGCCTCGCAATGGGTGCATTATAAACCCGTGTCCTCGCTCTCAGACGATGGACCGCTCGAGTTTGTTGGACCAGGTCACGGGGAGGAGTATCTGAATCTCGCGCATACGATGCTCGCCCTCAGCGTTAAAATTTTGGATTCCGATGGTGGGCCAGGGGGGCGAGCTGCACCTGTTAATAATTTCCTCCATGCCATATTCAATCAAGTGGATGTGTACTTTAACCAAAAACTCGTTGCACCGCCGAATAACGCGTATCCTTACAGAGCTTACACAGAAACTCTGTTAAATTACGGTCCTGCAGCGAAAGATTCGCACCTTACATCAGGATTGTGGTACGCCGACACACCTGGTGCTTTGGACGCACTCCCCAGTGTGAAAAACCCGATAGAGAACCAAGGTTTGGACATACGTCGAAAACTGACATTCGATGGATAGAACGTGGATCTACTGGGTCACCTTCATTGCGACGTATTCAATCAGGATAAGTTTCTACTCAATGGAGTCGAGATGCGTCTACGCCTGGTCCGATCAAAGGACGCTTTTTGCATCATGGCGCCCATCTTACAACCACTCGTTACATATCGCGTGCACATTGCCGAAGCAACTCTTCTTGTGCGACGCGCTAAAATAGCGCCAGGGGTTCTTATAGCGCACGCAAAAACACTCGCTAAAACAACAGCTAAATACCCTATAACGCGTGTCGAAGTAAAGGCTTTTACGATGCATAGCGGTATTCTCGGCGATACCCTGGATAATGTCATACTAGGACAACTACCGAAACGAATTATACTCGGTTTTGTTTCAAATAAAGCATTCAGCGGTGACCTAGCATCCAATCCGTATAATTTTCACCACCAGACCATACATTTTCTCTCATTATATGTTGATGGTCAACAAGTCCCGAGTCGCCCTTTACAACCACATTTTACGCAACACGGCGAGCTGTCGGTAGAAAGCTATCATACGCTTTTCTCGGGTACGGGTCTGCATTTTCGAAACGAGGGGTTAGGTATATCGCGTAGGGACTACGGTAAGGGTTACTGCCTTTTCGCATTCGACCTAACGCCAGATCTCGATGCTAATTGTTTTACACATTGGAACCTTGTGCGACATGGAAGCGTACGCGTAGAAGTGCGTTTTGACGAGCCGCTCCCCTCCACAATAAATTGTATTGTCTACGCGGAATATGATAATATACTTGAAATAGATTCCTCACGACAAGTTATAACAGACTTCAGCGCCTAAGCTTATGTACAGGTGAACGATCGCTCATAGTTCACCAATCAAAACCTGTACACCGAGCAAACAAATTTGGAAGGGGCGTGCCTGTGCACGATATAAAAAACGCTCCGCATCCGCGGCTGATATACCAGTATCACGTCTCCATCGTCATGGACTTTGTCATAGACATTCAAGCGCTCTACGATAAAAACGGCGGTTTTCAGCCGAAAGAGCTGGCAATTGTCTGCATCCAAGAGCACAGATCATCGCATTGGATCATCACCCCTCCGCATGATTTTTCGGACCTACC
>OZ023314.1:40295686-40470686 GCA_964007375.1 Ophion obscuratus
TAGCCCTTGACGTTTCCGCGCAACGTCCAATGTTGTTCGACCATCCCCGTAATGGCATTTGTCGATTTCATCTTCGATCAAGTCAAGGATTCCGGAGACGGGCAAATTGACGCGCAGCTCGAGCGTCTAACAGCTTCTATAAACCAAGCAAAGATTAAATCGATGCTTTGATTCCTTTTCGGAGGATCTATCGGATATTCCTGAAATGCTCCATTCAAAATGGTTTTCGATTTCATCTTTTTTCCGGCCAGAGCTAGTGGGCAATTCAGGCACTGCTGTGAACTGCGGGTATGACGCATTATTTACTCGATAAAGATGAAATCAACATTGCCCTTAACGTTTCCGTGCAACTGTCAACGTCGTTTGACAAACGAACTGATTTCATCTCCTATCGCGATCGGGAACGAGATGAATTTATCTCTTTGCGATATTATTGGAATGGAGATGAAATCAACCGCGAACTCGTTGTGGAGTTGTCGAGTATGTCCTATGGATAATGCACGAATCGTTGTCCGAATTGATTTCATCTACTATCGCGATCGGGAAGGAGATAAATTTATCTCGTTTCTATATCATCGGAAAGGAGATGAAATCAATGGCGAACTCGTCGTGACGTTGTCGAGTATATCCTATGGATACTGCACGAATCACTGACAGAATTTATTTCATCTCGGTTCGCGATCGGGAACGAGATGAAATCAAAGGCAAACTCGTCGTGACAGCTTCGAGTATGTCCTACGGACACTAGAAGGATCATTGACAGAATTAATTTCATCTCCGTTCGCGATCGGGAACGACATGAAATCATCTCTTTGCGATATTATCGGAATGGAGATGAAATCAACCGCGAACTCGGTGTGACGTTGTCGAGTATGTCCTATGGATAATGCACGAATCGTTGTCCGAATTGATTTCATCTCCTATCGCGATCGGGAACGGGATGAATTCATCTCGTTTCAATATCATCGGAAAGGAGATTAAATCAATGGCGAACTCGTCGTGACGGCTTCGAGTATGTCCTACGGACACTAGAAGAATCATTGACAGAATTGATTTCATCTCCGTTCGCGATCGGGAACGAGATGAAATCATCGCTTTGCGATATTATAGGAATGGAGATAAAATCAACCGCGAACTCGTTGTGACGTTGTCGAGTATGTCCTACGGATAATGCACGGATCGTTGTCCGAATTGATTTCATCTCCTATCGCGATCGGGAACGAGATGAATTTATCTCGTTTCAATATCACCGGAAAGGAGATGAAATCAATGGTGAACTCGTCGTGACGTTGTCAAGTGTATCCTATGGATACTGCACGAATCACTGACAGAATTGATTTCATCTCCGTTCGCGATCGGGAACGAAATGAATTCATCTCGTCGCGATATTATCGAATAGGAGATGAAATCAGTGGCGAACTCGTCGTGACGTTGTCGCGTGTATCCTATGGATACTCCACGAATCACTGACAGAATTGATTTTATCTCCGTTCGCGATTGGGAACTAGATGGATTCATCTCGTTCCGATATAATCGGAAACGCGATGAAATCAAAGGCAAACTCGTCGTGACGGCTTCGAGTATGTCTTACGGACACTAGAAGAATCATTGACAGAATTGATTTCATCTCCGTTCGCGATTGGGAACGAGATGAAATCATCTATTTGCGATATTATCGGAATGGAGATGAAATCAACCGCGAACTCGTTGCGACCTTGTCGAGTATGTCGTATGGATAACGCACGAATCGTTGTCCGAATTGATTTCATCTCCTATCGCGATCGGGAACGAGATGAATTTATCTTGTTTCAATATAATCGGAAAGGAGATGAAATCAAGGACGAACTCGTCGTGACGGCTTCGAGTATGCCCTACGGACACTAGAAGAATCATTGACAGAATTGATTTCATCTCCGTTCGCGATTGGGAACGAGATGAAATCAACCGCGAACTCGTTGCGACCTTGTCGAGTATGTCGCATGGATAATGCATGAATCGTTGTCCGAATTGATTCCATGTCCTATCGCGATCGGGAACGAGATAAATTTATCTTGTTTCCATATCATCGGAAAGGAGATGAAATCAATAGCGAACTCGTCGTGACGGCTTCGAGTATGTCCGACGGACACTAACAGAATCATTGACAGAATTGATTTCATCTCCATTGGCGATCGGGAACGAGATGAAGTCATCTCTTTGCGATATTATCGGAAAGGAGATGAAATCAACCGCGATCTCGTTGTGACGTTATCGAGTATGTCCTATGGATAATGCACGAATCGTTGTCCGAATTGATTTCATCTCCTATCGCGATCGGGAACGAGATGCATTTATCTCATTTCAATATCATCGGAAAGGAGATGAAATCAATGGCGAACTCGTCGTGACGGCTTCGAGTATGTCCTACGGACACTAGAAGAATCATTGACAGAATTGATTTCATCTCCGTTAGCGATCGGGAACGAGATGAAATCATCTCTTTGCGATCCTATCGGAATAGAGATGAAATCAACCGCGAACTCCTTGTGACGTTGTCGAGTATATCCTATAGATTATGCACAAGTCGTTGTCCGAATTGATTTCATCTCGGACGGCAACAACCGGCAACAACGAGTTCGCGGTTGATTTCATCTCCATTCCGATAATATCGCAAAGGGATGATTTCATTTCGTTCCCGATCGCCAATGGAGATGAAATCAATTCTGTCAATGATTCTTTTAGTGTCCGTCGGACATACTCGAAGCCGTCACGACGAGTTGGCTATTGATTTCATCTCCTTTCCGATGATATTGAAACAAGATAAATTCATCTTGTTCCCGATCGCGATAGGAGATGGAATCAATTCGGACAACGATTCGTGCATTATCCATACGACATACTCGACAAGGTCGCAAAGAGTTCACGGTTGATTTCATCTCCATTCCGATAATATCGCAAAGAGATGATTTCATCTCGTTTCCAATCGCGAACGGAGATGAAATCAATTCTGTCAACGATTCTTCTAGTGTCCGTAGGACATACTCGAAGCCGTCACGACGAGTTCGCCATTGATTTCATCTCCTTTCCGATTATATTGAAACAAGATAAATTCATCTCGTTCCCGATCGCGATAGCAGATGAAATCAATTCGGACAACGATTCGTGCATTATCCATACAACATACTCGACAAGGTCGAAACGAGTTCGCGGTTGATTTCATCTCCATTCTGATAATATCGCAAAGAGATGATTTCATCTCGTTCCCAATCGCGAACGGAGATGAAATCAATTCTGTCAATGATTTTTCTAGTGTCCGTAAGATATACTCGAAGCCGTCACGATGAGTTTGCCTTTGATTTCATCTCGTCTCCGATTATATCGGAATGAGATGAATCCATCTAGTTCCCGATCGCGAACGGAGATAAAATCAATTCTGTCAGTGATTCGTGGAGTTTCCATCGGATACACTCGACAACGTCACGACGAGTTCGCGATTGATTTCGTCTCCTTTTCAATAATATCGCGACGAGATGAATTCATTTCGTTCCCGATCGCGAACGGAAATGAAATCAATTCTGTCAGTGGATCGTGCAGTATCCATAGGATGCACTCGACAACGTCACGACGAGTTTACCATTGATTTCATCTCCTTTCCGATGATATTGAAACGAGATAAATTCATCTCGTTCCTGATTACGATAGGAGATGAAATCAATTCGGACAACGATTCGTGCATTATCCATAGGACATACTCGACAACTTCACAACGAGTTCGCGGTTGATTTCATCTCCATTCCGATAATATCGCAAAGAGATCATTTCATCTCGTTGCCGATCGCGAACGGAGAAGAAATCAATTCTGTCAATGATTCTTCTAGTGTCCGCAGGACATACGCGAAGCCGTCACGACGAGTTCGCCATTGATTTCATCTCCTCTCCGATTATATTGAAGCAAGATAAATTCATCTCGTTCCCGATTACGACAGGAGATGAAATGAATTCGGACAACGATTCGTGCATTATCCATAGGACATACTCGACAACGTCACAACGAGTTCGCGGTTGATTTCATCTCCATTCCGATAATATCGCAAAGAGATCATTTCATCTCGTTGCCGATCGCGAACGGAGATGAAATCAATGCTGTCAATGATTCTTCTAGTGTCCGTAGGACATACTCGAAGCCGTCACGACGAGTTCGCCATTGATTTCATCTCCTTTCCGATTATATTGAAACAAGATAAATTCATCTCGTTCCCGATCGCGATAGGAGATGAAATCAATTCAGACAACGATTCGCGCAGTATCTATAGGACATACTCGACAACGTCACAACGAGATCGCGGTTGATTTCATCTCCATTCCAATAATATCGCAAAGAGATGATTTCATCTCGTTCCCGATCGCGAACGGAGATGAAATCAATTCTGTCAATGATTCTTCTAGTGTCCGTAGGACATACTCGAAGCCGTCACGACGAGTTCGCCATTGATTTCATCTCCTTTCCGATTATATTGAAACAAGATAAATTCATCTCATTCCCGATCGCGATAGGAGGTGAAATCAATTCGGACAACGATTCGTGCGTTATCCATACGACATACTCGACAAGGTCGCAACGAATTCGCGGTTGATTTCATCTCCATTCCAATAATATCGCAAAGAAATGATTTCATCTCGTTCCCAATCGCGAACGGAGATGAAATCAATTCTGTCAATGATTCCTCTAGTTTCCGTAAGACATACTCGAAGCCGTCACGACGAGTTTGCCTTTGATTTCATCTCGTTTCCGATTATATCGGAACGAGATGAATCCATCTAGTTCCCGATCGCGAACGGAGATAAAATAAATTCTGTCAGTGATTCGTGGAGTATCCATAGGATACACTCGTCAACGTCACGACGAGTTTGTCATTGATTTCATCTCCTTTCCGATAATATCGCGACGAGATGAATTCATTTCGTTCCCGATCGCGAACGGAGATGAAATCAATTCTGTCAGTGATTCGTGCAGTATCCATAGGATACACTCGACAACGTCACGACGAGTTCACCATTGATTTCATCTCCTTTCCGATGATATTGAAACGAGATAAATTCATCTCGTTCCCGATCGCGATAGGAGATGAAATCAATTCGGACAACGATTCGTGCATTATCCATAGGACGTACTCGAAGCCGTCACGACGAGTTCGCCCTTGATTTCATCTCCTTTCCGATTATATTGAAACAAGATAAATTCATCTCGTTCCCGATCGCGGTAGGAGATGAAATCAATTCGGACAACGATTCGTGCGTTATTCATACTACATACTCGACAAGGTCGCAATGAGTTCGCGGTTGATTTCATCTCCATTCCGATAATATCGCAAATAGATGATTTCATCTCGTTCCCAATCGCGAACGGAGATGAAATCAATTCTGTCAGTGATTCGTGCAGTATCCATAGGATACACTTGACAACGTCACGACGAGTTCACCATTGATTTCATCTCCTTTCCGGTGATATTGAAACGAGATAAATTCATCTCGTTCCCGATCGCGATAGGAGATGAAATCAATTCGGACAACGATCCGTGCATTATCCATAGGACATACTCGACAACGTCACAACGAGTTCGCGGTTGATTTCATCTCCTTTCCGATGACATGGAAACAAGATAAATTCATCTCGTTCCCGATCGCGATAGGAGATGGAATCAATTCGGACAACGATTCATGCATTATCCATACGACGTACTCGACAAGGTCGCAACGAGATCGCGGTTGATTTCATCGTCATTCCGATAATATCGCAAACAGATGATTTCATCTCGTTCCCAATCGTGAACGGAGATGAAATCAATTCTGTCAATGATTCTTCTAGTGTCCGTAGGACATACTCGAAGCCGTCACGACTTCGCCCTTGATTTCATCTCCTTTCCGATTATATTGAAACAAGATAAATTCATCTCGTTCCCGATCGCGATAGGAGTTGAAATCAATTCGGACAACGATTCGTGCGTTATCCATACGACATACTCGACAAAGTCGCATCGAGTTCGCGGTTAATTTCATCTCCATTCCGATAATATCGCAAAGAGATGATTTCATCTCGTTCCCGATCGCGAACGGAGATGAAATCAATTCTGTCAATGATTCTTCTAGTGTCCGTAGGACATACTCGAAGCCGTCACGACGAGTTCGCCATTGATTTTATCTCCTTTCCGATGATATTGAAACGAGATAAATTCATCCCGTTCCCGATCGCGATAGGAGATGAAATCAATTCGGACAACGATTCGCGCATTATCCATAGGTCATACTCGACAACGTCATACCGAGTTCGCGGTTGATTTCATCTCCATTCCGATAATATCGCAAAAAGATGATTTCATGTCGTTCCCGATCGCGAACGGAGATGAAATCAATTCTGTCAATGATTCTTCTAGTGCCCGTAGGACATACTCGAAGCTGTCACGACGAGTTTGCCTTTGATTTCATCTCGTTTCCGATTATATCGGAATGAGATGAATTCATCCCGTTCCGATCGCGAACGGAGATGAAATAAATTCTGTCAGTAATTCGTGCAGTATCCATAGGATATACTCGACAACGTCATGACGAGTTCGCCATTGATTTCATCTCCTTTCCGATGATATTGAAACGAGATAAATTTATCTCGTTCCCGATCGCGATAGTAGATGAAATCAATTCGGACAACGATTCGTGCATTATCCATAGGACATACTCGACAACTCCACAACGAGTTCGCGGTTGATTTCATCTCCATTCCGATACTATCGCAAAGAGATGATTTCATCTCGTTCTCAATCGCGAACAGAGATGAAATAAATTCTGTCAATGATTCTTCTAGTGTCCGTACGACATACTCGAAGCCGTCATGATGAGTTCGCTATTGATTTCATCTGCTTTCCGATGATATTGAAACGAGATAAATTCATCTCGTTCCCGATCGCGATAGGAGATGAAATCAATTCGTTTGTCAAACGACGTTGACAGTTGCACGGAAACATTAAGGGCAATGTTGATTTCATCTTTATCGAGTAAATAATGCGTCATACCCGCAGTTCACAGCAGTGCCTGAATTGCCCACTAGCTCTGGCCGGAAATAAGATGAAATCGAAAACCATTTTGAATGGAGCATTTCAGGAATGTCCGATAGATGCTCCGAAAAGGAATCAAAGCATCGATTTAATCTTTGCTTGGTTTATAGAAGCTGTTAGACGCTCGAGCTGCGCGTCAATTTGCCCGTCTCCGGAATCCTTGACTTGATCGAAGATGAAATCGACAAATGCCATTACGGGGATGGTCGAACAACATTGGAAGTTGCGCGGAAACGTCAATGGCTATGTTGATTTCATCTTTATTACGTAAACAATACGTCCTACTTGCAGCTTGCAGCACCGCATGAATTGTCCATTTGCTCTGATCACAAGTGAAATGAATAAATAAATAACATTTTATTATACAGCAGCACAAATGTTGACCCTTTACATATCGCTGGTGTTCTAATATTCTTAAGGGGTAACACCACTCTAGCGGCAGAAAAGAAGGCCTAACTTTGACAATTTATTTTGGGAGTTTGATAAAAGGATAGGATTTCTTTTTAGAGGGTTTATTTAACACATACTAAACGATAAAAAAAATGTATTATAATTTTCATGCAAAATGGCGGCGACAGAGCCCATCCTGAAAAACATGTTTTTTAAAACTAGGAGAACGGAGTACACGAACACCTTTGCAACGGATCGATTTGAAATGTTGATAGTAGCTTCACAATTACATTCTCTATAGGACGACGTAGGGTTTTTTCGATCAAATTTTGAAAAAAAAAATGACGGACATTGAAAGAAATAAATCGATTTTTTAGCCAAAAGATAAGCGATAAATTGTTTATAAAGAAAAAGTTTACATTTTATGTAAAAAACGGCCACGTATGCCCATAGAGAATGTAATTATGAAGATGCGATCAAAATTCAAATCGATTCATGCAAAGGGTTCGCGTATTCCGGCCTCCCAGTTTGAAAAACAAGTTTTTCAAGATGGGCTCTGTCGTCGCTATTTTGTATGAAAATTACAATAATTTTTACATACTTTAATATGTCTTACATAACCCCTCTCATAAGAATCCCTATTCGTTTTTTCATACTGCCAAAATAAATTGTCACAGTTAGGCCTAATTTTCTGCCGCTCGAGTGGTGTTACCCCTTAAGAGAAACCGCAAACAGAGTCGCAACGCTTTGGGATTTCCAGAATCAACCCGTATCGGTACGTGACAAATTGTATCTCAGGCGGTGCAGAAGATCTTCTCATCTATTGTCAATCCTAAAAAAACGTCGTATCGATTTTCGTCTGCGGAACCGACAGATTTCGTTTCCCCTAATGAGGAAATGGAAATCTTCTCCTCATGTTTCCTAACCCAGCTCGAACACACTTTGAGATGATATTCGTACAGAAAAATGTATTTTTGGAGATCAATCCGACTATGATACTGAACGGAGTGGTCGAATGAGAAATGGAATCCCGAAAACATCCAATTCGTATTGATTTTTTTTGAATAGGCAAGAAAAATCGCTCGGTATATCGAAAGTCGATAATCATTGACAATTCTTTGGTTTTGTTAATTTTTATTTCTTAAGGAAGCAAAAAGAACAGGCGCTCCCGATGGATAATCGCAGCAAAATTTGTAAATGTCATTAATTGCGGCGCGCTTCACGCTTTGGCACGCAATACGCTGAGCGATAGCAGACGACAGGTGAAACGTCAAATCGTGTGTCACGATTCTCGGGCCGAATAGGTTGACAGGCAACGCAGCTATTGATTCGCTAATCGTCAGATCATGCGCGCTGGCATTTGTCAAACGCTGCTGTTTCACAGAACCTTCTCGACGCCGGCTACGACTTCGTGGCCCTTCGTCTACTCTTCTGCCCTTTTCGGTCGTCCAACATGGCGGATTCGAGCGTTAATTTCGAAGATCGAATGCCTATTTTCTAATGCTTCCCATTTGATGACGGAGGCGAAAAAAAGAAAACGGCTCGGTAGAAATCTTCGGAGTAACCTGCCGAACCCGGCATTTCCCGCTGATACACCTATTCTAGATCACCCTGTACATGTTGTTTTATACGACTTAATACATTCGTGCATATACATTTATAACAAACAACGGAAACGAAAGGTACAATCATACATAGCACATACGAATAGATTCACACATATAAACAACATATGTCGTATATCGCAATCCTACGCAATGGGGTGGTATCATTCATTCGCTATTAATTCGGATTGGAGCTCGATATTTTACACTCATCATCATCCGATACGATTCCCATAATAATCATCTGCAGATGTTTATGAAAAACAGGAATCAGAAACACGAACCAAAATGTAATATTTTTTTTTTTTCGTTTTCCATCAGCCATTTTTAGCAGGGCTGTTGGCAAGACAAATGGATTAACTTGAGTCAGCGCTTATCACTATGTGCACGGTAAGCGCTGAAGCTGCACATTGCAATCTTTCTGCGCTTTTAAGCGACATAAGCTTTTGCAGATACTCCTGAGCTGTACACAAATTTCTCTTCCGTGTACTTAAATGAAACTATGTTCGCATATAAAAATTAGGAAAATCTTACCTTTCGTTGTACTCGCAATATGTGCATGCGAAGAACTACAAGGGTTGAAAGCAATGATTTGTTAGACTTTCTCCACAGTACTGTCCACGTGAAAAACTCTGAGTAACATTTCAAACTTTCTTTAGACGGAGTCAATGAATTATCATAACAAATCTCTCGCTGCTGTTCAAAATGACAAGTTTGAAAAATTTACCGGTACTTGATCGGAACAATTAAAGTCGTTATAACTTACACAAGCGGCGGGAGCAACCCGGAGTTACAGGGTTTCTCAGATTCGGATTCCGCGAGCGACGTGGAGGCGCGGAGATCTACCACAGGGTATGCGTTTTGTTTATCGAACGGGATTGTGACGTGGTCATCCCAAAGATAAAAGCTGGTCACACTCAGCATAACAGAGGCTGAGTATGTTACGGCCGCAGCGGCTACAAAAGAAGCCATTTGGCGTAGGAAGTTGTTAAATGATCTCGGGTATCTACCGAATACTGCGACAGTATAGCGAGTAGATAATCAAAGTACATTTCGGTTAATCAAAAATCCGGAATTTCACTAGCAAATGAAGCATATAGACATTAAATATCGTTGTGTTCGTGAAACTGTGGAAAGTGGGGATATATCGGTGGAATATGTTCCTACGGATCAGCAGTTAGCTGATATATTCACCAAATCACTTTTAAATGATCAGTTTCAGTTTCTATGTACCGGTTTAGGCATAGGACCCTCGACGCACTCAAATGGCGGGAGTGTTGAGAAAGGAGTTCTCACGCGTCGAAAAGATAGTGAGCGCATGCGTGAGCATGATTGGTATTAAGGCGCCGGAGCGTACTACTTTTGTTACCGGTAAAGTTCTGGCAATTTTCAGTTGGCTCCAATACGCTGTGTAATAAAAGCATACTCTTGTTAAGCTAGTGCAGTGTCCGAAGACTTTCTTTGTCCACGTTCCGATCTCCTCCATAATCCTCAACAAAAAACATTGGCGCAAGGCAATTCATTAATCTTCATGACACGATAATAATTGTTTTTAGTAGTTATGAGCATTTATAGAAAAACTGATGCGAAGTTTGTTCACGTTGTTCTATGATGTGTTAGGAAAATTAATTGTCAAGCTCTGCGTCAATAAATTCTATAGAGCCAGATGCCTTTTCTCCAAAAAACTGCACCGTCGATGACGAGACTGTATAAAAAATTTTGAGGATATGTTCATAAAACGTTAATGGAACGAGGTAAATCCAAATTCGATGCAAACGACGTAAATTCAAGAATTCCAGACTTACGAACACACAAATGGGTAATAACGTATAGAAGCTAGGTTATGCTCTCAGGGCACACAAAGGCTGCACATGCACGTCTGTTTGCGAATTACTAAATTTTATATAAGCAAGTGACAGAAATGAGCACATTTTTGAATATTTATTCAACTTACTCTGTATCTATTTGCGTATCTTCCTCTGACGGACTCCGCGCGACCGCCACGGCTAATATTATATACGTGTGTTAGGATCAAAATAAATAATCCACATCTTAATTTGAAACGACGCGAACCTTCGTTCAATAAATATTTGGCCAATAAATATAAGAGCCGTTTGTTTTTTATTTTAATATATATATATATATATATATATATATATATATATATATATATATATATATATGTATATATATATATATATAGTGACGGGAATTTCCTCCATCTCGTCACAAAAGTGCGTCCCCTCGCTCTCGACACTTTTCCTTTATTTGGGCGTCAGTCGTTCTGTCACGCAAAACGACGTGCCGAGAAAGAGAGAAACATACCCCGGATTGCACTGGCTACGCTGCAGCCACTATATCGATGGTAGAGGGGGGTGGTCGAGGAAGGATGCAAAAGCAAAAGTTCCCGGTAGACGGCCTTTCGAAGACTTCTCACTTTATTAATTCTCCTGAAATCGCGATCACGAAAACAAAAAGGCGCAAATCTCGCTTCCGTCACTTTACGCTAACGGAATTACGGACGTCGCGTCTCGGCATCTCGGGGCGACATTATTCCCGCGATGCAAAATCGACGGTCTCGCGCGAATCGCGGGAATCCGTGACGTCTCACTTACACCGACGGGACCGGGGCCTACGAAATCTTCACAGGAAAAAAAACGAAGCCTCGATTTCGTCCTCGATACCCAACTACCGAGTATCGGGGAAACTGTCGTAAATAGCATCGTGCACCTAGTCGGTGGCACGGCGAGGCACGAGGCAAGGGGCTCCCCGGTCCTTCAGACACGCCGCCCTCACACACAACGCGGTTCGTCGCACACCCATGCACTGCACACTTTCCCTCGTAGGGCCCTACGCGATTGATCCCCCCAAAATGCCGATCGCTTCCGAACGTGCAGGGCCGCGAAACGCGCGACCCGTATCTTCGAGACTTCCGGCACGACCCCGGCACAAGTCCCCCGACTCGGCACAACTTCCCTTCTCGAGAGAAACCACAAGGGAAAAAAATATATAAAAGTGAACACCCACGCAGGGTGGGACCGCCGCCACGGTCTGGGGCCGCGAGCAAGGTGGACGAATACGGGAAAGGCGGGCACGAACGCGAAACGGGCTGGAGCTCACCGGAAGGGGTCCTCAGACAGTCTCTGCAAATACGCACTTCCGTTGCTTTCTCGATCGGCCGTCTCGGTCGACACTCGCCGAAAGTCTCCCGAAATATTTTCCGCCGCGCGTTACGCACGCTCGCCCATACCCTGCTCACTGCCCTCGCCCGAATTTCCTAGGGACCCCCGAAGATGGCAGGTGACTCCTCGTCCGGGGATCCTTCTCTTATTCCCTCGCTAACTGGCCTCGTAGGTAAGGTAGAGAGTAGGCAGATCGATGGAAGAGCCGACTCTTCACCTAGATCGGGAACTATGGAAAGAGCTCCGACACCGGCCCGTGAGGGAGACAGACTCTCGTGCCGCGAGCCCCCCACCTGTCCCCTTGCCTGCGCGTTCACTCACGTGTGGCCGATGGCTCAGTAGGCTGAACGAGAACTGGCGTCCCATGACTAACTGGGTACTTAATGCTTGGCCTGGCGTTCAATGACTGGCGCGGCTTCGGATGATGAGACGAGCGCGCGAGCGGACCCGGTGTCGTAGCCGTTGGAGATACCCCTTCTCGCCCAATTGCGATATCCAGTCCGATGGTAATGAGGAACCTCGTCCCCGAGGAGATCTCTCTGCTGTCCTCGCTCAATTCTTCCCGCTCGGGACGTGCCGTGACGGGAGGGAAACCGCGGAAATATAAAAGTAAAGACAAGAAAAATAAAAAGAAACGTGACAACTGCTCTCTCATCTCATTTTTACCGCCGGGGAAACCCCCTCGAGTCGTACCGGTGTCGGAGCGGCGAGCGAATGGGCCAGAGTCGACTACCCACGAGCTCCATGTCAAACCATGTCACATTATATATATATATATTGTGACCAATTTTTCGAGGGGAAACGGGAGAAGGATACTCGGATATCCACGAGGCCACAAAATCCCGTCCTCGTCCTTCCCGACGATTTATTTTTATAGGGCGCCAGCCGAAAATCGGCTCGTCGGGATAGAGGGAGGGAGAACGGGAATACCCGGCTTTGCCGCAGCCCTAGGAAAATGGTAGAGGGGGGGGGGTGCGTTACTCGAACACTGTTACGGGAGAAAAGAAAATGATAAAACCCGACTCGAGTCCAAAATTCGTCTTGCGATTCTCTATTTCAGTTTTAACAACACAATCCACCCGACAATCAAACGATTCCCGAGACGGGACGACGCGACAAGAGACTAGGACGGATATTCACACACGCACGCGCGACCGGAACCTACACCCACTTACACTTTACCGCGAGCTCGTCTCGGCCTCTCCTCACTCTCGCCTAACGGCCTTAAGGATTTCAAATAACACCGGGCCCCCGTTACTCGGTTACCCGGCCGAGCTAGAATTAATTCGATAACGCGACAAGATCTCTCCCGGCCGCCACCCTCACTCCCTCGATTCCCGAATCGACGACCGTCCTCAGCGACAGAACCGGGACGATCCGACAGGGGACAGAGACACCCGCTATATCGGGCCAAACGGTCGAGACTCCGCACGGGTTCGAGCTCGCGTCCCGCTGAATGGCGGGAGGCCAGCTCTCCGCTAAGAGGTTCCTCACCTTCGCGAACAAATATTCTGCGTCTCTGAACCCCCCCAGGTCCAACCGCGGATTCGGAGGATCGTCGACGGGAATCCCACTCACACTACGCACTTTCACTCAAATACGCGACAACGACAACGACAATTTTCGGAAACTTGCCCGACGCGAAAAATGGAGACTTCCCGCGTGCGACCACGACGCGAATCCCACAGCGGGATGCGCAGGCACGACCCTCCCACCGGAATTCCCTCTAACAACGCGAAAAGGCCGCGGCTACGACGGCACCGAGATCGAGGATAGATTCTACGGTCTACAGCCACCGAGCCGATACGAGGAAGCGCGGCTTGGCTCACCCGGGGATTTTTGCTGGACCGCGTATGTCTAATCGCCCATGTCCGTCCGGCTCGACACCTCGCAGGAAGCTCCTCTCCCCGGCACGCGGGCCAACGTGCCGAACCTCTCTCACGCGACCCCATGGAAGCTCGTCATGGTCGCGGTGTCGGCCCCGAGCCGGAGGGACATCTCGACTCCGCGCACCGGGCGGAGGCGTCCAACTTATTCCCGTCACTTGTATGTATATATATTGTATGTATATATATGTGTGTGTGTGTGTGTGTGTGTGTGTGTGTGTGTGTGTGTTTTTTTAAAGAGGTTTAGCGGGAAAATGCCTGCGCACCGTAGCAAATAATTGCCGTGTGTCGGGCTTGCACCGACTAAAAACCCCCGTTCCTCTGTGGCCTTACAAATTCTCCCGCGGGACGACCGCTAGGTATTACATCGCGGGAGAGGCCTTAGCCGTAGCTCTTCCTTCAGTGCTATCAGACGACCTTACATCCCCCGTTCCACTCGACATGGTATGAGTGGTTTAGGGGTTCGTGTCGCTGATTTCATCTATGACTACCTGGTCTTCCGGCGTCGTCTTCTTCCTCGCGCGTTCTGCACGTCGCAATTCCTTCATTACTGCGGCAGCATAAGCCGATACCGCTGTCCATGCGTCTGCTGACTTCAGCATCAACTCAACCAGGTTGTCCGGGGTGATGCGTGTCTCCAGCTGATCCTCGACTATCGCGCGGGAGGCACTAAAACGTGGGCATTGGAACAATGCATGTTCAGCGTTCTCCTCGACTGCTACACATGCTGGGCAGTCCGGGGAATCTTCATAATTAAACTTATAGAGATAAGCCCGGAAGCAGCCGTGTCCTGAGATCACTTGAGTGAGATAATAGTTGAGATCTCCATGTAGACGGTTCACCCACATCTCCACCTTCGGGATTAGTCGATGTGTCCACCTTCCCTTGGTAGAGGCATCCCACATCGTCTGCCACTGGTTGAAACTGGTTGCTCTCGCTTCTGTCCGTGCATAACTGGGATTTCTAGCTCCCTTCTGCTGGTACATCGATCTACGCTCCCCAGCGAGTACCTCAATGGGCAGCATTCCCGCGATAACGTTGATAGCGTCCTCGGAGACAGTGCGAAATGCACAGGCTACCCTCAAGGCGCTGACGCGATACGTTGCTGCAGCCTTCCTGCGGTACTCCTGGATTTTCAGTGCTTCAACCCATATGGGTTGCCATAGGTGAGCACTGAGGTCGTCACTGATGACAGCAATTTCCTCCTCTTCTGTCTGGGGTCACCAACATTAGGCATGAGTCGCGCCAGCGTGGTAGCCACCCGAGCGGCCTTTCTGCTGATCTGCTCGGTTTGCTCTTTGAAGTTCAGCCTCGCGTCGAGAATCACACCCAGGTACCGAATGAACGGTTGGGATGTGATTTCGGCGTTTCCAACCCTGAGCGTTACCATTTCCATCACCTTCCTGCTGGATACGAGGAGTACTTCTGTTTTGTGGGCTGCAAGCTGCAGTCCAACAGAAGACATCCATTCCTTTATCTTGGCGAAAGCTTCGCCGAAGAGTGCGGTGATTTGCTCCAGGAATTTGGCGATGACAATCAGCGCCGCGTCATCTACAAACGCTACGACGGACACTCCTGTCGGCAATTGTAATAGCAGCAGATCATTGTACATGATGATCCACAGAAGCGGTCCAAGTACAGAGCCCTGAGGAACTCCTCCAGTCACCCTATACGTCTTCGGTCCATCCTCTGTGTCGTACATGAGCTACCTATTACATAGGTAACTCGCCACTATTCTCCGTAGGTACCATGCTACACCTAATGTTTTTAGGGCATCCATGATACACTTCCATATCGCCGAGTTGAAAGCGTTTTTGACGTCGAGAGCGACAACTGCGCAGTACTTCTTGGACCCTCTTGTCCATCGTTTCCCCGCAGTCGACTCCTGCGCCTGCTTCACCACTGTGTTAATGGCATCCCGCGTAGACCGCTCCTTTCTGAAGCCAAACTGGCCCTCCGCCAGTAGAGGGTCCACGAACTTCTCAATCCTGTTATGGATGATGCGTTCGAAGATCTTTCCGGCGGTATCCAGCATACAGAGCGGACGATAGGATGAAGGTTCGTCCGGCGGCTTCTTCCCTTTCGGGAGCAGCACTAGCTTCTGCCACTTCCACTTGTCCGGGAAGATTCCTTCCTTGAGACACCTATTGTACATGCCCAGGAATATTGCCGGTGCCAACTTGATCGCTGCCTTGAGTGCGATGTTGGGTATCCCATCTATGCCGGGGGCTTTATTGTTGCCCACCCTGACAATCGCCGTAAGAAGCTCTTCTTCAGTA
This sequence comes from Ophion obscuratus, assembly GCA_964007375.1. Taxonomy (NCBI): domain Eukaryota; kingdom Metazoa; phylum Arthropoda; class Insecta; order Hymenoptera; family Ichneumonidae; genus Ophion; species Ophion obscuratus. The sequence goes on from OZ023314.1 coordinate 40,312,113, forward strand.
ATGGCTGGGATGTCCTCATCGACGTCCTCCGCGAGCTGGTAGTCCTCCTCGGGTTGCTCAGGGAACAGATGTGTAACAATCTTTTCCAGCAGGGCTGCGTCCATAGGCGATGGCATCGGCTGGCTTTTCAGCCGAGTCATTACTACTTTGTATGGCCTGCCCCAGGGAGCATCTTCCACCTCGCTGAGCAGTTCGCCCCAGCTTTCAGCTTTACTCTGCTTGATAGCCTTTTTAAGCTTCAAGCGCGCCTTCCTGTGCTGCTCTTCCAAATCGGGGAACGAGCGTTTGCCTCAAGCTCGTTGCGCTCGGCGGCGATTTCGATGACACTCCCTTCGGAGGCCGGCAATTCGTTTGCTCCACCAGTGTACCGCTGGTCGGAAGTCGACATCACGTTTCCGTGGCATTGTGGCATCGCATGCTTCGGTGACCCTCTGCATGACCACCTCGACCTTCTCGGTTGCACTTTCTGCTGCGAGGGGGCTGGTGTCAAAAGTTTCACGAAACCAGTCCGCGTCAAACATTTTCGCTTTCCAGCCCTTCCCGTTTGTCTTCGGTGCCTTCGCTATTCTGCTGAAGTCTCCGCGAATCTCCCAGAGAATCGCTTGATGATCACTGTGAGTGTAGATATCACTGACTACCCAGTGGCACTGATTGCCTCTGGCCAGGCTACTACTCACAAAAGTGAGGTCCACTATAGAGGAGGCTTCACCTTTAACAAAAGTGGGCTTTGTACCTGCATTAAGTAGTACTACATCTAATAAGGACATAGCCTCAAGCAGAGCTTGACCCTTCCTGTTCGTCACTTTACTACCCCATTCCACAGCCCACGCGTTGTAATCTCCGGCTATAGCTACCGGGAATCGTTGTTTAGCGTCTGCGACTAGGTTGTCGAGAAAATTCACAAACTCATCAGTCGTCAGGCTAGGCGGTGCGTAACAACTGTAGTAATGAACTCCTTTGGCTTTTATTCTCACGAAACCAGTTTCCATCCGACTCGCAAGATCCTGAAATGGAAGCTTTCCGCAAGACCAAATTGCGGCCTTACCACTTGCGTCAGATTCCCAGGGTTGCGTGTCTAGATGTCTATATGGTTCCGAGAGTATCGCCAAGTCAGGCTTCAGCTCGCGTACAGTTTGCATGAGCAGGTCCTGTGCGGCTTCACAATGGTTGAGGTTGAGCTGGAGTACTCTCATTTGCATCGTTTTTGGAGTGCCTGGAGAGCCTGGAGAGCCCGCGTATATGCTGGACATCGGCTGCTACCTGCGATGTGGGCTGTGGCTGCCCCATCTCCCGCTTCTGCACATATGACACACTTTGCGCTTGCTGTGCATTCGGCAACTTTGTGGCCAGTGATACCGCACTTGATGCAGTCTTTAGACCGGTCGACACTGCTCTTGCAGTTCCGTGATAAGTGTCCAAATTTCCAGCACTCGAAACACTTTATTGGCCTCACCACCTCTCGGATTCTGCAATTACACCAGCCGGCTCGGATGATTCCTGTATCTAGAAGTTTCCGGGCAGCAAGCACCATGATTCGTATTGCCGCGGTCTGAGTCCTGCCATATGCTTTACGCAGAGACTTAAGAGAGTGTTCCGTGGCTGGATAGTCCGGTCCCAAGACTCTCTGCAGGGCCGCCGATATCTCCTCCTTCGTCGCATCCTCTTCCAGGTCCTTGATCTCCAGATCCACTTCCTGGACTTTACGCTGCACCGTTGCTGATTCGCCAAGAACACCTTCGAATTGGTTTCGCAATTCCGATGCTTTGGCTGAGCTCTCCTTATTCAGAACGATCAGCAGATCTCCCGCGTTCGTTCTGCGTACCTTTTGGACGCATTCACCTGCATCTTTGTGTGTGTGTGTACACACACACACACACACACACACACACACACACACACACACACACACACACCACACACACACACACACACACACACACACACACACACCACACACACGCACACGCACACGCACACGCACACGCACACGCACACGCGCACGCGCACGCGCACGCGCACGCGCACGCGCACACATATATATATATTCACGCTCAAACGTGAAAAATAAGCCCAAACATATCTTATGCATTAATTGTTTTATTATATTCATGTTAATAGATGTTCTGCCTCATCTGACAATTTTATAAATAACTTCCTTGGCCAGAGGTACAATAGCCGACAGGGCTTTTCATTTTATGAAAAATGTTATAATTCATTTTTCATGTTTCGATCATTCTTATGTTATGTCACGTCCTGAGGGGACGTGGGCATCTATTTTTACGTTTCCCTCTTTGTAGCCTACACCTAGCGCAATAGCTTGGGATGACGGTAAAAAGGGGTAGTGCTTGGGTAAAAATGGGATGACGCGATTATTCGATTGAGGAATAATTGGACACTCAAATTCAATCGACTCGGGGTTTATTGGAATTAACCAATTTGGTTAAGTCGATTAAATTAATAATACAAAAAATATACATGAAGTATTTCGCTTACATTTGTCGATGCGCCGTGAGTGCAATGGTTGGAAATACGAAGGGTTGAATTGGGCCTTCGCAGGTAGACCGGACCGCTCGGTTGTGTAGGCTTGGTTACGGGTTTAGCGGGGCTGATGTTCTTCACGTAGCCACAATCTTTTAATACGTAAATATTTATCGCGAGCCGAGTTTTCGAATTAATTGGGAATTTACGCGATTCAATGTATCGATGTTAGTGTGGACGCTCAATATAAATAATTGGAAGTTTTATAACTCGCGCTTTACAAAATATAAACAGAAATTGTAACGATTATACCGGACATATACTAATTTTTAGAGTTGACGTCTGGACTTGTCGGATACTGTCGGGTGACAGCTTTTCGTTTCGAACTAGATCTGATGGAAGATGTTGGAGACTTATCCGATCGCGATGGAAACTGTTGGGAGTCTGACTTCAACGAGTGGTGATGGAACACTGACTTACTGTAGGATAATTCTTCGCCAAGTGAAAAATAGAAGAGATTTCGTTTATGGGGGAAGGAATGCATTTTCGTGATGCATTTTCCTTAGGGATTGGTGGAAAAGGCATCAAATATGTGTCTTTCAGATGATTGGTCGAAAATAGAGAGTGGGAGCAGGACGTAGCCTGCGAGTCATATTCGTCGCTCTATTTCCAGGAATTGGAGCAGCGTTTCCTTTATCTGGAGCGCGGAAAAATACCGAGAGAAAAAGGGGCCTTGTCGGCGGCGAGAACGCACCGCTCGAGATAGGGCTTGTTGACCAAGGCCCGCGAGTGCACGTGGTGTTTTATGACAGGGTGGTTTCCTAGGTTCGAGGATTTCATTCTGGCGAGTGTGTATTTGTTCTTCATATGGTTAAGGCGCTACCCCCACTTGTAGCGCAAAAAAAGGCCTTTTTCATGAATTTTTTTAAAGAAAACTACAAAACTTTTTTAATCGATCAGTATACCATCTTAAAGAACACATCTTGAAGAACTTTCAGTAATTTTTTATTGAAAAATATTACATTGTTTAGTGGCAAATGGCTGTCAATGAAATAATGTTTTTATATACACGGTTTGCGGTGACCAACATGGCGGCGAAGTGGAACATCTGAAAAAAAAAATGCGGATGGATTTAGTCAAATATCAGTATAAACTAGTCTTTAATCGAAGGATTTTTAAAAATATTCATTTTTCACAAAATGGCGGACAGTCATAGTTAATGGTTCGATTTTAACGAAACAAACGGCCGCTTTTTGGCTATAAAACGGCCATTGTTATCGAAAAAAAAAAAATCGAACGATTAAAGTTTACATTTTTATGTATTAAATAAGCCTGCAACATTTTAAGAAGATCGGTTCATTAGTGTTCGAGTAATCTTGGTCACCGACTTCAGAAATGCCATTTTGAGAAAAAGCGTTTAAAGTTTCAATTTCCGGTCGTTTACACAACGGATTCTTCTCTTTCAACGCTCATATCTCAGTCAATTTTGTTCGCATCGACTTGAAATTTTCAGGACATATTCTCAGATATTTATACTTCAAAAAAATGCAATAAAAAAAATCGATTTTTTCAAAATCGCAAGTGGGGGTAACCCCTTAAGACTGCTGTGCTCTCGCGTGGCAAAGTACGTGAGACGCTTACTTATTATCGATAGCCTACATTTCCGCCGTGTAGGTCTAAGCTTAAAGAAAAATACAAATATCCGTCGAAAAATGAGAATGCCGCTATCGCGCGTATGTGGTTGCTCACGATTTGCATGGAAAATCGCGTCTGCCCTGCGTCTTCGTCGGGGCTCAAATAGATAAAAGAAAGCGAGAAAAATAAATACATTGTGCGCATTTGGTCGCGACGTTACATTATGTCAAGCTGGAAAAACGTCAAAAGGTCTCGTTGTCGCTCTCCATACAGAAAAAGGGTTTCATGCCCAAATATTGCTCGATCCGAGCCATGGAGCGACATGGAGTATCTGAAGTTTGGCTTTCCATAGTGTTTGATGCATTGAGCGCACTTGGGGCGATAAACTTTGGGGCGCTGAACGACATAACCGAGGAAAGTCCTCGATGTCGGTGTGACACTCGAAGATTTCTCAGAGACGGCGGACTATCATCGTCTCATGTCGATGTAGATTGTGCAACTGCAACAATCAAATATGGTGATCAACACAGTATGAAAAGAATTGCGAGGCATATAAGTAAAGGCGCTATTAGGCTTGAGTCTGTGAGATCCAGCCAAACATTAGGTGTTGTCCTAAAAGAACACGATTACGCGATAATCGCAGGTTCGCACCAATTTTATTCGTATGAACCCGTGATTAAATATACAGGTGTCGATTGCATCGCATGAATGTCGATTAGGCCGCCTATTCGATACCTGTAGGTTTGATCGCGGGTTCGTTCGAAGGAAATTCGCAAGAACTTGGGATGGTCGCATAATGGCGTTTTATTTTACACGTTCTATTAGACGCCTTAGGGAGTCAAGGATTATATACGGTGTTGCACAGAGCTTTTATTTCTCATGAGAGATTTTTCGGCGATGAATAATATTTTAGGCAAAATAATTGTCAAGCTCTGCGTCAATAAATTCTACAGAGCCGGATGCATTTTCTACAAAAAAAAACTTTACCGTCTATGAAAAGATTCCGTTCAGAAAATGTTGACGATATGTTCATAAAACGTTAATGGAACGAAGTAAATCCAAATTCGAAGCAAACGACGTAAATTCAAGAATTCCAGACCTACGTACACACAAATGGGTAATGACGTATAGAAGCTAGGGTATGCTCTCAGGGCACTCAAAAGCTACACATGTACGTCTGTCGGCGAAATTCTTAATTTTATATAAGCAAGTAACAGAAATGAGCACATTATTGAATGTTTTTAACTTACTCTGAATCCATTTGCGTATCTTCCTCTGTCCCTGTTTCTCCGACGGATTCCATGCGAGCGCCACGGCTGATATACACGTGTTAGGATCAAAATAAAAAATCCACAGCTAAATTTGAAACGACGTGAACCTTTGTTAAATAAATTTTTGGCTCTAATAAGAGCCGTTTGATGTCGTTTTTCACATTCGCGCAAATAACCGTGTTTGGTTATTCGAGCTGTCAAAGCGACTGTATTAGAACACACACACACACACACACACACACACACACACACACACACACACACACACACACCCGCGCGCGCGCAAACATACACACATATATATATTGCAAGCAGGGTGTTGTTCGAGTCGTACCGTTTGAGAAGAGGTGGCGTTGATGTGCCTGTTCCGGTAGAGTATTAATCAATTCGCAAAACGGCGTATGTACTATGTTTACGATATGAGCCAACAACTTTATTTCATTCAATGGACGACAATGAACGAGTGTCGAATAACTTTTGGGGCAAAAGGTCACTCGAAAATTCGGCCGTAAATTATGCGATCTCGAGATTGAGTGCCCTGCTAAAAATGTTTGATAGAAAACGAAAGAAAAAGAAATTATTTCGATTTGGTTCGTGTTTCTGATTCCTGTTTTTCATAAACATCTGCAGATTATTATGATGGGAATCGTATCGGATAATGATGAGTTTATAATATCGAGCTCCAATCCGAATTAATAGCGAATGAATGATACCACCCCCTTGCGTAGGATTGCGATATACGACATATGTTGTTTATATGTGTTGGCTTGGTTCGAGCAGAGTCCGACTATATCGGTACCTCGACGCTCAAGTTACCGGTAAACGACGCGAGAGGCGTTGTACCAAGCTGCGAGTGAGAAGGCTTACGTGCTCTCTCCTTCAGTATGTCTCCAGCTTTGTGAAGGAGCAGTTACAGAGAAAAGACTTCGAGTTCAAACCTGTTAACTAATTTTCGTAAAACATTCTAATAAAGTTGATTTGTAATAATTTTATTGCAACCCTTTCTACCAATCGTCCAATTATCCTTTCTCAACAATAAATTGTTAGGAGTTCTTTCTTTTCTCGATAAGAATTCTTAACAGGTTATGGGCCCAGTCACGCTGACTGCGAGAAAGGATCTAGATTGGTAGAAAAGTGGTTCTCGGGAGTCTCGCGAAAAGACCGGTTTCGTTACGCGAGAAGCGTAAAGACGCGTGTGAAACGCGGCGTGGAGAAAACCACGTGTGGTGAAACCGGCGGCAGCCATTGTGTGGCAGTCGTGAGAGAACTGCATTAACGTGTGAAACGTGCTGCGTAAAACGCGGTGTAAAAACGCGGGAAGCGTACCGGTAAGAAATTCCGGTTTGAAAGTCACGTGGTGTAACCGGCGGACGGCCATCTTGGAAATTGTACCTCGTGAGAAAGTTCGTACGCGGGAAGCGAGAAATACGAATCCACGATGTCTGAGGCAATCACAACAAAGAATGTCTCAAAATTCGACGGCCATGATTATCAAGGCTGGAAATTTCAGATGCGGGCGTTGTTTATGGCGCATCGTATCTGGGGAATCGTGAACGGTACAAAAACGAAGCCGGCCGGAGTGACACCAGAGGCTGAGGCATGGGACGTCGAGAATACGCGTGCCATGTTCCTCCTATCGTCAACGCTCGAGTCAGATCAAATGTGGCCATTATTAATTTGTGAAACCGCATGTGAAATGTGGAGGAAATTGACGTCGATTCACGAACAACGATCGGCATCGAACAAATTAATGCTCTCGACGAGACTGTATGAGTATAGAATGGAAGCAAACGACTCGATCACTCAGCACGTCGCTAAAGTAACAAATATGGCGGCTCAGCTGATGGACGTAGGAGAGGCAGTCTCAGACATGACGATCATGGCGAAGATTTTGGGAAGTCTTACGCCAAAATATTCGAATTTTCTGACCGCGTGGGACAATATGCCGCCAGCCATGCAAACCTTGGAGAATCTGGAGGAACGGCTGCGTCGCGAAGAGTCGCGTCTGTCAGCGAACGACAATAGTGAAAGTGCGTTCGTAGCGATGAGAAATTCGAAGGAAAAGGACAAGGATAAAAGAAAAGTGAGTTCCAAGCAGGACACGAAAATAAGAAAAAGCGTGCGAAGCCCAAAGTTCGGTGTTTCAAGTGTCAAGAACTCGGCCATTATGCGTCAACCTGTAAAAAGAAAGGCAGTGACGGTGGCGGGAACAATTCGAGTGATTGTGCTTTTGTCGTTGAGAACACGAGTGCGGGTAACAGGACAGATACCGGTAAAAGTGACGTGTTCAATATTCCGTCAGAGGTAGTGCGGGTAACACTCGCTGCCGATAAAAGCGATAGTTGGTTGACCGACAGCGGAGCGTCGCGTCATATCACTTACCGACGGGACTGGTTAAGTGACTATCGGGAGTTACCGGTAGGTAACACGGTGTCTCTCGGAGACAGTAAAGAGTGTCGTGTTGCGGGAGTCGGTACAGTGGAGATCGAGAAATTCATAGACGACGGATGGGTATCGTCTCGTATCGAAAACGTGTTACACGTCCCGGACATGACGAAAAATTTATTCTCGGTCGGCGTCTGTGCGGAAAAAGGCCTCGGAGTGTTTTTTCGGGGAAATGGCGTTCGCATTGACAATAACGGGTTCGCGGTTGGTTTCGGTGTGAGACTCGAGAATAAAATCTATCGGATGATTTTTGAAACCAAAGTGCGAAGTGCAGCAGTGAAGCCAACGCTGTGAAAACGAGTTTTCGAGTTTGGCATGAGAGACTTGGACATGTGAACGGCCAGACGGTGCGAAGCCTAGTCAAAGAAAATCTAGTCAAAGGCGTCGAGTTTTCGGAAAACTCAGAAAACTTTTGTGGTTCGTGTCAGGAAGGGAAATCCCATAGAAAAGTGTTCAAGAAAACGCGAGTTCGCGCAAAGACAATTCCGGGAGAAGTGATCCACACGGATGTGTGCGGACCGATGTCCGAAGCGTCTCTCGGTGGTGCGCGATTTTTATTGACATTTAAAGACGATGCGACGAGTTTTCGTCATATATATTTCCTGAGGCACAAAAGTGACGTGCTAAAAAAATTCAAAAAGTTCGACAAACTCATCGAAAACAAATTTGGCAGGCCGATGCGTGTTCTTCGGTCAGACAACGGGACGGAGTTTAAGAACCGAGCAATGGAGAGCTACACGGATTCACAAGGGATTCAACGAGAGTTCACAGCCCCGTACACGCCACAGCAGAACGGTAAATCAGAGAGAGACAACAGAGCGTTGATCGAGAGTGCGCGGACCATGTTACTGGCGAAGAATCTCCCCAAATATCTTTGGGCGGAAGCGTGCAGTACAGCCGTGTACTTGATGAACCGAGCTGGAGCGTCGAGCGTGAAGAAAGGAAAAACTCCGTACGAGGAATGGATCGGTGTGAAGCCGAACCTGACGCATCTGAGAATTTTTGGCCCAGAAGCGTATGTCAACGTACCGAAGCAACAACTGAAGAAATTGGATGCGCGCGCGAAGAAAATGATTCTCGTCGGTTACGAGAGTAATTCCTCGAATTACAGACTGTTCGACCCGAAAAATAAAAAGGTGATAGTGTCGCGTGATGTGACATTTCATGAGGACCGTCAGTTCTATCCGAGAAAGGCGAATCGAGTGAGCTGATTCTGCCGAAAAACGAAGAGGGCGAAGCGAACGAAGAAATCGTTCAGGCTCCGGCGGAAGAAGACGACGACGACGACGAAGTGTTCGAGTTAGCGGAGGAGCCGGAACAGCAGGGAGCTGCCGAAGGTGAAACGCGACAGTTAAGAGATCGGAGTCTCATTCGAAGACCAGCAAGGTTCGAAACAAACGTCGCGGAGTGTGAGATACCGGTAACCTACGGAGAAGCCCTTCGAAGCAGAGAGTCGGAAAAATGGCGGGAAGCTGTTGACTCAGAACTCGAATCACATCAAGAAAACGGGACCTGGTCGCTGGTGGATAGGCGACCACGGATGAAAACGATCGATTCACGATGGGTTTTCAAAGTATTAAAAGACGAAAAAGGTGAAATTCGTCGGTTCAAGGCTCGTCTCGTGGCAAGAGGTTTTCTGCAGAGAGAGGGCGTGGACTTCACTGAGACGTTCGCTCCGGTCGTGCGATACGACTCGTTGCGGGTTCTTTTGGCTGTCGTTGCAGCAAAAGATTTGAAGCTCTCGCAGTTTGACGTGCAAACTGCATTTTTATACGGAACACTCGACGAAGAAATTTTCATGGAATTGCCCGACGGATTACCGGTAAACGAGGTAACTCGAGAGAACAAGGTGTGTCTCCTCGAAAAGTCGTTGTATGGATTAAAACAATCCCCTCGCTGCTGGAATCGGGAATTCAGCTCGTTTCTTCGGAAATTTAAATTTAAAGAAACAAGCGCGGACAAATGCATTTTTGTCGGTCGAGTGGGAGAGAGCGTCGTGTACCTGGCCCTTTTCGTCGATGATGGCCTGGTAGCAGCAGAAAACAAAGGAGCGATCGACGTCGTTGTCAAGCACCTCAAGGAAGCGTTCAAAATAACGATTGGGGACGCAAGTCTATTCGTGGGTATGCAGATCGAACGAGAGAGGTCAACGAGAACGGTCTTCGTGCATCAGAACTTGCACGCAAGAAAAATACTCGAGAGATTCGAGATGGTCGATGCGAAGTCGACAAGCGTACCGTGTGAAGCGGGATCGAAACTTCTACCGTTATCCGAAGGTGAAGAGGGCGAAGAAGTTCCGTATCGAGAGGCCGTGGGGTCTCTAATGTTCTTGTCGATTGTGTCACGCCCAGACATATCTTTTGCGGTGAATTTAGTGAGTAAATTCCTGAATCGACACAGTAAAGAACATTGGCGCGCAGTGAAGCGCATTATTTCGTACGTCGCCGGGACGGTGGACTACGGAATAAAATATCAAGGCGAGGACGGCGGGTTAAGTCTGAGAGGGTACTCGGACGCCGACTTCGCAGGGGATGTGGAAACGCGAAGATCCACAACCGGGTACGTGTTCGAGCTGGCTGGTGGCCCTGTGACATGGGCAAGTCAACGACAGAAGCTCGTCACGCTCAGTACAACTGAGGCAGAGTACGTGGCAGCATCGATAACATCGAGGGAAGCGGTGTGGCTGAGAAGACTGTTGTCCGACATCGAGCAGCCTTGTAAAGAGGCAACGGTCATCCACGTGGACAACCAAAGTTCCATTCGACTTGCACGAAACCCAGAGTTTTATAAAAGGACGAAACACATCGACGTGAGGTTCCATTTCGTGCGAGAGAAAGTTCAAGCTGGTGAACTTAGAGTCGAATATCTTCGGACCGAAAAACAGAAGGCCGACATCCTTACAAAAGCTCTAACAAAAAATCGCTTTTGTAAACTGAGGGACGACATCGGGGTTAAGGAACTCTGACTCTACTCAAACGGCGGAAGTGTTGGCTTGGTTCGAGCAGAGTCCGACTATATCGGTACCTCGACGCTCGAGTTACCGGTAAACGACGCGAGAGGCGTTGTACCAAGCTGAGAGTGAGAAGGCTTACGTGCTCACTCCTTCAGTTCGTCTCCAGCTCTGTGAAGGAGCAGTTACAGAGAAAAGACTTCGAGTTCAAACCTGTTAACTAATTTTCGTAAAACATTCTAATAAAGTTGATTTGTAATAATTTTATTGCAACCCTTTCTACCAATCGTCCAATTATCCTTTCTCAACAATAAATTGTTAAGAGTTCTTTCTTTTCTCGATAAGAATTCTTAACAATATGTGTGAATCTATTCGTATATGCTATGTATGATTGTACCTTTCGTTTTCGTTGTTTGTTATAAATGTATATGCACGAATGTATTAAGTCGTATAAAACAGCATGTATAGTTTCCGTTCGTGTTTCTGATTCGTATATTGCGCAATCAGAATCTTATTTGTGTGAACCAAATTTGATCATGTTCTATATAAATACTGTATAAAGAATACTTTCATGCAGTTGAATTTGGCATTCTTCATAGGATTATTATAAAGTTTATTATATCCATTATTCGTAGTATTTCATTAAAAATGTATGTACTACGTAATGAAGAATACAGTAACTGCCAACGAAAATGAATCATTCTGAATGCGATACGTCTCATTGCAGTTCAGGCTGTATTATTAATTACTAGTAGTATTTCATTGGGAATATATGTACTACGTAATAAAGAATACAGTATGACATGTCAATGAAAATGAATCATTTTGAATGCGATACGTCTCATTACAGTTCAGGCTGTATTATTAATGACTAGTAGTATTTCATTGCGAATTTATGAACTACGTAATAAAGAATACAGTATGATATTTCAATAAAAATGAATCATTTTGAATGCGATACGTTTCATTGCAATTTAGTCTGTATTATTAATTACTAGTAGTATTTCATTGTGAATTTATGTACTACGTAAGAAAATATACAGTATGATATTTCAATGAAAATGAATCATTTTTAATGCGAAATATTTCATTGCAGTTCAGCCTGTATTATTGAATACTTCTAGTATTTCATTCCGAATGTATGTACCACGTAATAAAGTATACAGTATGATATTTCAAAGAAAATGAATCATTTTGAATGTGATACGTCTCATTGCAGTTCAGGCTGTATTATTAAATACTATTAGTATTTCATTGCGAATGTATGTACCACGTAATAAAGTATACAGTATGATATTTCAATGAAAATGAATAATTTTGAATGCGATACGTTTCATTGCAATTCAGTCTGTATTATTAATTACTAGTAGTATTTCATTGCGAATTTATGTACTACGTAATAAAGTATACAGTATGATATTTCAATGAAAATGAATCATTTTTAATGCGAAACGTTTCATTGCAGTTCAGCCTGTATTATTAAATACTTGTAGTATTTCCGTGCGAATGTATGTACCACGTAATAAAGTATACAGTATGATATTTCAATGAAAATGAATCATTTTGAATGCCATATTTTTCATTGCAGTTCAGCCTTGTCACGTCCTGAAGGGACGTGGGCATATATTTTTTTGATTCCCTCCTTTTTTGCCTACGACAAGCGCACGGAATGAGCGTAAAAAGGGGTAGTGCTTGGAATGAGTTGGAAATTAGGAAGTCATGCAGTGATTGGTATTTAGAAATAATTCGACGAATTTGTACAAACTTAAGGAGGTACGGTGATGACCACGCTAGTAAACTAAGAGTCTATTTTTCGCCATAATACCGCTACGTTTTAGACATATGTGTGTGGCCTATATTTCGAGAAATATTTTTTAAGTATTGAATTTCAAGCTACTTATTATTTTTATAATATGAAAACAAACGTAATAATCTACTACTCGACTTCAGTAGTACGCCATATCGTCGACGTTTAGCATCGTTGCATTTTCGATAGCTGTCATCGGTCCCACGCGCTCGGCTTATTATTTTTGGTAGCCGGTAAACATGGAGAATGAAAATAAGTACTGTATAAGTTTATCAAGAGAGTAACAGGATTGTACCTGAAGTCCAGTTTAGAGACAAAGGTAGATTCTGTCGGACAAGAATTAGAGAGTGAAAAGATGATATTGCGAATGCAAATGAAAAACGTCGCGTTGACGTTAACCTCAATATCCAATGTCCAATCTGTCCGAAGTCAAAACATATTTCATCGATTGTTATGTTATTTTTCCCTTTACTAATTTTCACAATATTTGCAGATATAAAAACGAACGTTCATTTTATATGACGGTTTGTCCATGCTGAATTTACATAAAAATGCGTTGTATGCATGTCGCCAGAAAGATTGAGATGCCTTAGCTATACATAAAAGAACTTTGAGTAAATATCGGCGAAAGGGCTTTTATAATCGATTAAAAAACGTACGGCTTCACACAACCATATTTTTAATTCGCGTTGAAAATATCCGATAGAAGACTCAAATTTGCGCGGGTATCCGGCGTTGCCACACTTCGAGCAAGATGGCTGCGGTTACGTCACGAGACGTCTCTCTCGCCGAATACTTCGGTTTTTCGCGACTTTATTTCTAAATTTATTGCTTATTTCTGCGGTGAGCTTTCCAATTCAAGTTGCCTTATTGATCACAACGAACCAACGAACGCAACCGTCAGTTTTTTTTACGCGTGTCTTGGCTCCAAGTAGCACAAAAAAATCGATATATGAGAGGACAGGCACATTTTGTCGTCTACGTGTGACTAATTGACCAACTTTAACAATTAATAACTCGGAAACTGTACGGTAAATCTCGTGGAAACTCCGCATACGCATGGACGAAGCTCTCGTCAATGTTATTTAAAAAAATCGGGCTTTTATCTTGGACTCGCTCCAATCACCGTACCTCCTTAACTAAAGGTTTATTACAAATAAGTGATCGGATGAATAAAGTTGCTTTAACAGAAAAATTGACAATGAAAATAACTGTGAAGCCAGGGAAACAATCGAATTTACATAAAATGAAATTTGTCGCTTACATTGGTCGCTGTGTTTGTGAGTATAGCAGTGTGAAGGTACGCTCGCTCGCAAGAGTATCGGTTGTCGCTCGCAGATAAGGGTCTCGTTGACGGACGCCACGCTTAGCGTTCGGAAAGCGGTCACCACCACCAGACTTTTGGGGCGCTGAGAGTGTTTATGTATATATGCGTAGTAAACAGCACTTGAACTATTTTATAGACTCGAGACCGCGAGAGTTGACTAAACTTTTATACGACACTTCGGTCAAAACCCGAAAATGTATAATATTAGACACTATGATACCGTTTCTACACTTCCAATTCTGTCAGAACAAGATTAAAAAGTGAAGTTACTTTAATGGAAAATTTTGCGAGACTGAGATCTGAACGCGATGGTAACTGTTGGAAGACTTGATCTGAACGCGGTGGAAACTGTTGAAAGACTTGATCTGAACGCGGTGGAAACTGTTGGAAGACTTGATCTGAACGCGGTGGAAACTGTTGGAAGACTGACTTCAGGAAGGAAGTCTTTCTTGATATGAAAATTAGGAGGGGATAAATTGTGGGAGAAGGAACTTTAAGGTTTAGCGTGATTGGTCGCGATATTCATGATTCGCAGAATTGATCTCGATCATTCCTTACATAGAATTTGCACGCGTGGAAGGTAGGAGACCTTTGTCCCGTGTTTCGGCGAAAAACGCGTGGAGTACAGAGTTCGATATGTGAGACCTAAACATTCGCATGGTTTGTGTTGTCAATTTATGGCTCTGGTGACTTCTCATATCGAGAAGTTTGTATATCGGACTACGCTGCGAGACCGGATGTCTTATTATTTAGTCGGAGTTATAAGTTCGGCGGAGCCGTCTAGTCTATGTTATGTTTAAATAATCTACGGTCGACGCTTCTCTTCGTCACCATGCGGATGGGACGGCGTAGGATTTTTGGAGTCTTTTGATCGGGCTGATGGTTGATTTTTCGTTCGTCCGCTCTTCTTGGAATATGCGCTTGAGAACGTGTTCTTGTTAACAGCCAATGGGATAGGAAAGTCGATGACTGTGGCGGTGCGGCTATCGTGTATATATCGCTGTAATTCGAATATGCGTGCGGATCGTACGTACGTTCATTTGTACGCTGTTATTCGTCTTATTCTTAGATTTATACATTTAATAATAAGCTTAAAAGGGCAAATGAGGATATTGGGAATAACCGAGAGAAGGCACATTCGCTAGGATGTAACACCTCCCCGGTTTAACCCATCAACGCCCAAGAATCGCGATTTTTTCTTTCATTTTCTAGTCAGATTTTTATTATATAAAAAAAATCATAAAAAATGAAGAGATACGTTCCCTAGTATTTTCGAGGGTGCTTTTTCAGAATCTGGGGTTAAAATCGGGTTTTGTCCATTAGGAACAAAAATATGGCTGCTTTTAAACAAAAACAACAGGAAAAATTGATGACATTTTTTTTCAAAATTTTTTTTCACCTCGAAGCCGGTGAAAAGTCCGGTTTTTTTTTCAACCATGGGTGCATAGAATAGTGACGATTGAACAATCAATTTTTTAAATTCGTCGTTGTCAACATTTTCACCCCCAAAATGGCGCTTTTCACCCCCTGAGTGACACGAAAAATTTCACACTCGGTGTCCCAAATGAAAAGTAGTTGGATTTGGACGAAAATTGGTACTTGAAGGTTTTTGAGGTCGCTAATTACGATTCTGTTCTCAAAATTCCAAAATTCAAAATGGCCGATCCAATATGGCGGACACAAATGCAAAAGTTCATTTGAATTGGATAAAACGTGGCACTTGGGGGTTTTCGAGGTCGCTGATCATGATTCTGCTCTCAAAATTCCGAAATTCAAAATGGCGGATCCAATATGGCGGACACAAATGCAAAAGTTCATTTGGATTGGATAAAACATGGCACCCGGAGGTTTTCGAGGTCGCTGATTATGGTTCTGCTCTCAAAATTCCGAAATTAAAAATGGCGGATCCAATATGGCGGACACAAATGCAAAAGTTCATTTGAATTGGATAAAACGTGACACTTGGGGGTTTTCGAGGTCGCTGATTATGATTCTGCTCTCAAAACTCCAAAATTAAAAATGGTGGATCCAATATGGCGGACACAAATGCAAAAGTTCATTTGAATTGGATAAAACGTGGCACTCGAGGGTTTTCTATGTCGCTTATTATATTTCTGCTCTCAAAATTCGAAAGCCTTTGGGTATTTAAATACCTGGTATTTTCAGGTATTTGAATACCCAAAGGCTTTCAAATTTTGAGAGCAGAATCATAATCAGCGACCTCGAAAACCCCCAGTGCCACGTTTTATCCAATTCAAATGAACTTTTGCATTTGTGTCCGACATATTGGATCCGCCATTTTTAATTTTGGAATTTTGAGAGCAGAATCATAATCAGCGACCTCGCAAATCCCCGAGTGCCACATTCCATCGGATACAAATGAACTTTTGCATTTTTGTCCACCATATTGGATCCGCCATTTTTAATTTCGGAACTTTTGGAGCAGAATCATAATCAGCGACCTCGAAAACCCCCGAGTGCCACGTTTTATCCAATTCAAATGAACTTTTGCATTTGTGTCCGCCACATTGCATCCGCCATTTTGAATTTCGGAATTTTGAGAGCAGAATCATAATCAGCGACCTTTAAAACTCCCGAGTGCCACGTTTTATCCAATTCAAATGAACTTTTACATTTGTGTCCGTCATATTGCATCCGCCATTTTGAATTTCGGAATTTTGAGAGCAGAATCATAATCAGCGATCTTTAAAACTCCCGAGTGCCACATTTTATCCAATTCAAATGAACTTTTGCATTTGTGTCCGTCATATTGCATCCGCCATTTTGAATTTCAGAATTTTGAGAGCAGAATCATAATCAGCGACCTTGAAAACTCCCGAGTGCCACGTTTTATCCAATTCAAATGAACTTTTGCATTTGTGTCCGTCATATTGCATCCGCCATTTTTAATTTCGGAATTTTGACAGCAGAATCATAATCCGCGACCTTGAAAACCCCCGAGTGCCACGTTTTATCCAATTCAAATAAACTTTTGCATTTCTGTCCGCCATATTGCATCCGCCATTTTGAATTTCAGAATTTTGAGAGCAGAATCATAATCAGCGACCTCGAAAACCCCCGAGTGCCACGTTATATCCAATTCAAATGAACGTTTGCATTTGTGTCCGCCATATTGGATCCGCCATTTTTAATTTCGGAATTTTGAGAGCAGAATCACAATCAGCGACCTCGAAAACCCCCGAGTACCATGTTTTATCCAATTCAAATGAACTTTTGCATTTGTGTCCGCCATATTGGATCCGCCATTTTTAATTTCGGAATTTTGAGAGCAGAATCATAAAACGCGACCTCGAAAATCCCCGAGTGCCACGTTTTATCCAATACAAATGAACTTTTGCATTTGTGTCCACCATATTGGATCGGCCATTTTGAATTTTGGAATTTTGAGAACAGAATCGTAATTAGCGACCTCAAAAACCTCCAAGTACCAATTTTCGTCCAAATCCAACTGCTTTTCATTTGGGACACCGAGTGTGAAATTTTTCGTGTCACTCAGGGGGTGAAAAGTGCCATTTTGGGGGTTAAAATGTTGACAACGACGAATTTAAAAAATTGATTGTTCAATCGTCACTATTCTATGCACCCATGGTTGAAAAAAAAACCGGACTTTTCAACGGCTTCGAGGTGAAATTTTTTTTTTTTTTTAAAGTGTCATCGATTTTTCCCGTTTTTTTTGTTTAAAAGCCGCCATATGTTTTTTCCTAATGGACAAAACCCTATTTTGACTCCAGATTCTGAAAGAGCACCCCCGAAAATACTCGGGAACGTATCTCTTCATTTTTTATGATTTTTTCTTAATAATAAAAATCTGGCTTGAAATTGAAGGAAAAAATCGCGATTCTTGGGCGTTAATGGGTTAATTCCTCCCCGGACATTGGATCAACCGCACATTTCCTTTTTAAAATCCCGGACGAGCCCCCAAAA
The DNA here is from genome assembly GCA_964007375.1 of Ophion obscuratus. Lineage (NCBI taxonomy): Eukaryota > Metazoa > Arthropoda > Insecta > Hymenoptera > Ichneumonidae > Ophion > Ophion obscuratus. Next base: position 40,329,971 of record OZ023314.1, read on the forward strand.
ACTAATATGTCACGTCCTGAAGGGACGTGGGCATATATTTTTTTGATTCCCTCCTTTTTTGCCTACGACAAGCGCAATAGCACGGGATGAGGGTAAAAAGGGGTGGTGCTTGGAATGAGTTGGAAATTAGGAAGTCATGCAGTGATTGGTTTTTAGAAATAATCCGACGAATTTGTACAAACTTAACTAAAGGTTTATTACAAATAAGTGATCGGATGAATAAAGTTGCTTTAACAGAAAAATTGACAATGAAAATAACTGTGAAGCAGTTAATTCGAACAATCGAATTAACATAAAATGAAATTTGTCGCTTACATTGGTCGCTGTGTTTGTGAGTATAGCAGTGTGAAGGTACGCTCGCTCGCAAGAGTATCGGTTGTCGCTCGCAGATAAGGGTCTCGTTGACGGACGCCACGCTTAGCGTTCGGAAAGCGGTCACCACCACCAGACTTTTATACGACACTTCGGTCAAAACCCGAAGGTGTATAATATTAGACACTCTATGATACCGTTTCTACTCTTCCAATTCTGTCAGAACAAGATTAAGAAGTGAAGTTACTTTAATGGAAAATTTTGCGAGACTGAGATCTGAACACGATGGTAACTGTTGGAAGACTTGATCTGAACGCAGTGGAAAGTGTTGGAAGACTTGATCTGAACGCGGTGGAAACTGTTGGAAGACTTGATCTGAACGCGGTGGAAACTGTTGGAAGACTTGATCTGAACGCGGTGGAAACTGTTGGAAGACTGACTTCAGGAAGGAAGTCTTTCTTGATATGAAAATTAGGAGGGGATAAATTGTGGGAGAAGGAACTTTAAGGTTTAGCGTGATTGGTCGCGATATTCATGATTCGCAGAATTGATCTCGATCATTCCTTACATAGAATTTGCACGCGTGGAAGGTAGGAGACCTTTGTCCCGTGTTTCGGCGAAAAACGCGTGGAGTACAGAGTTCGATATGTGAGACCTAAACATTCGCATGGTTTGTGTTGTCAATTTATGGCTCTGGTGACTTCTCATATCGAGAAGTTTGTATATCGGACTACGCTGCGAGACCGGATGTCTTATTATTTAGGCGGAGTTATAAGTTCGGCGGAGCCGTCTAGTCTATGTTATGTTTAAATAAATAAAAAGAGAAGTCCTGACTGACTGACTGACTCATCAACGCCCAGCCCAAACCCTTGGACCTAGGAAGCTGAAATTTTGCACAAAGGTTCCCTTTATAATGTAGACAAGGAATAAGGAAGGATTTTTCGAAATTCAACCCCTAAGGGAGTTAAATTGGGTGTGAAAGTTTGTTTGGGTTTGTTTGGGTTTAACCCGTTAGGGGCCGAACAAACCCGAACAAACCTAAACAAACCCAAACAAACTTGACACAAATAAATTATAAAGTAAATTATAAACTTTGTCACTTTTATTTTTCCTAAACTACCCCCTAAGAGGGGATTTGGGGGTATCAAAGTTTGTATGGAAGAATTTTAACGCGTGGTTCGATTAACTCGAAACTCAGTATTTATGCTTGAGAACAAAAATAAAGAATAACGTGTATCAGGGCTTTTCGAAAATCGACCCCTAATGGGTTAAAAAGGGATAGTCATTTTTACAGGGGAGGATTTTATCGCGGGGCTGATCTTCTTTGAAACATCTTCTTTGATCTTATTTGAAACTTGACACAAATACTTGCCTATGTAATAAAGTTTGTCATTAAGGGGTTTAGGGGGGGTGGTTAACGGGGATTATTTACGTAACTATTTTTTTCTAATTCTCACAGGATAGAGAATAAAGAGGATTTAATATTTTCACTTTAAAGTTGCCTTCATATTTGGCATTTAAGTAGGTAATTTTCCGTCCCGTTATTAGGTTATATTATTAGGTTTTAGAGATTTTATCCTCCATCTATATAAATAAAAAGAGAAGTCCTGACCGACTGACTGACTGACTGACTGACTCATCAACGCCCAGCCCGAACCCTTGGACCTAGAAAGCTGAAAGTCTCACAAACTTATCCTCAAAGTGGGTGCTCCAGTAATGCTACTACGAAATCTCAATCCGCCAAAGTTGTGCAATGGTACCAGGTTGCGTGTGAAAGCCTTACATAAAAACGAGGTAGAGGCCATTATACTTACTGGCTGTGCTCGAGGTAAATCGGTGTATATACCGCGGATACCACTAATACCGTCGGAGTACCCATTCGAGTTTAAAAGGCTGCAGATCCCCCTTAAGGTATGTTTCGCAATGACGATTAATAAGTCTCAGGGTCAGTCACTGAAAACAGCGGGGATTGATCTTAGAGGGGACTGCTTCTCGCACGGCCAGTTTTACGTGGCTTGCTCGAGAGTGAGCTCATCTAGCAGCCTGGTTGTGTTAGTACCTGAGGGCAGAACCTCTAATGTAGTATATAAAGAGATACTTTAAGTATAAATAAAAAATGGTCCTAACCCCCTGAGAATAACAATGTAAGTAAAAGCTTAATTTGAATTATTAAGGGAACTATTTACCTTAACTTTAACTTTTTTTTGGTAGGATTTAAATTTCCGTTTTACAGTTGCCTTCAAATTTGGCATTCAAGTAGGTAATTTTCCGTTTCGTTATGTTTTCCGTTACTATTGTAAGATTTCGGATTTGTTAACCTCCAGCAATCATATATCAATCCACGCGCCGCACCTCGGATACTATAATAAGCAATGTGAGAAGACATTGTTTACCTAGATTAACAAATGGGGTACTTTTAATCACGGTAGTATGTTCCCGTGGGATATTTTCCGACATCCACGCGGGCGAAGCCGCGGGCAAAAGCTAGTGTTTAAATAATCTACGGTCGAGGCTTCTCTTCGTCACCATGCGGATGGGACGGCGTAGGATTTTTGGAGTCTTTTGATCGGGCTGATGGTTGATTTTTCGTTCGTCCGCTCTTCTTGGAATATGCGCCTGAGAACGTGTTCTTGTTAACATCCAATGGGATAGGAAAGTCGATGACTGTGGCACATTCGCTAGGATGTAACAGCCTGTAATATTAATTAGTAATAGTATTTCATTGCGAATGTATGTACTACGTAATAAAGTATACAGTATGATATTTAAATGAAAATGAATCATTTTGAATGCGATACTTTACATTGCGAATGTATGTACTACGTAATAAAGAATACAGTATGACATTTCAATGAAAATGAATCGTTTTGAATGTCATGCGTCTCATTGCAGTAGAAGCATGCAAATTTTCATATTTAAAAACCACACGAATTAAGTATTTAATACATATTGCTCGGCCCTGTAACATGAAAGGTACACAGAGACGAGTCAAGCACAGTTTGATACACTGCCTTTGGATCGGTGAATTATTTTTGTAACGCAAATAGATAGAAGGATCCAACCTACGTTAAAAACGAATAGGTTTTTATATTGCTGTTGTATATATATATATATATATATATATGAGGTATTCCAGCTGAACTCAACCACTTTTGCATCTTACATTTTTTGATTTGGCTCAAATTTTTTTCTGTTGTTCTACCTATTCAAAGAACTTCACTTGATTTTTTTCGACTTTTTTCACCTATACATTTACGAGATATGATTTTTTTTCGAAATTCGAAAAAAATCGATGTCTTTTATTTCAAATGTCCATAACTTTGCGAAAAAATGGACCAAATGAAGTTTTTTTTTTCAAAATGTTTGTTTTTGAGTGTACTTTTTGATAAAAAATATTAAAAATTTGACGATATTCGTCTTCTATATCGTTTTACCGCTCAAAGCAAAAAATTGTTGATTTCTAAAGGTCGGACACTTTTAATTTTTTTCAAAAAATTTGCTAAGAAACTGTGAGTCTTTTAACTATTTTTAACGCTAGGCTGATCTTGGGCAGACTTTTCCTTATATTTTTTTCATAATTTAAAATCATTTTTTTTTTCATCACAAACAAAAAAACGTTTTTTTTTCAAAAGGTAGGGCACGTTCAATTTGTTTCAAAAAACCTGGCGCAAAAGTAGGATTTTGACTTTTGCTTCACTCCGTCCAAAAAACTGCGTTTTAGCCGGATCAAGTGGGACGCAAACCATTTGCGTTTGCATATTTCATCAAAATATCAAATTGATGATGCTCGGTAATTGTTCATGGAATTGGTATTTCTTAAATAGTTTTGATCGCAACGGTAAGATATTTTTTCTGCCTCAGGTGCTGATTTTAAGTTACTGACAATGCGTTTAATATTGCGTTTAATAACCTGCGAACGTCCCTCATCTCACTGCTATCTCGACAGATATAGCGCTTGTCCAGGAACCGACAAGTTGAGAGATATTTTGAAAGAGATTTTCGATGAAAACGAAATTGAGACCATAACTTACAAAAATTGGATATCGAAACCATAGACGACTCTTGAAACGATTTAAAAATCTTCCTACGATTTCATCGACGAATTTTGCTCTAATTTAAAATCTCTCCTACCACACGCGTATATCGCTAAAGAGCAAGCGAGTTTCATGAAGCAATTAAAAAATTCATTGAAGGACAATCCAATTTTACAAAACTGTCCAATTTGTCTCAAAAAAATATCGTCAAAAAAGATTATTTTTAATTATGAATAAAATAGAAGGGAAAATATCCCCACGATGAAACTAGACTTAAAAATAGTTAATATAGTTAGAGTTTCCTAGCAAATGTTTTGAAACAAATTGAACATGCCCTACCTTTTGAGAAAAAAAAACGTTTTTTTCTTTGTGATGAAAAAAAAATGATTTTAAATTATGAAAAAAATATAAGGAAAAGTCTGCCCAAGATCAGCCTAGCGTTAAAAATAGTCAAAATAGTCACAGTTTCTTAGCAAATTTTTTGAAAAAAATTAAAAGTGTCCGACCTTTAGAAATCAACAATTTTTTGCTTTAAGCGGTAAAACGATATAGAAGACGAATATCGTCAAATTTTTAATATTTTTTATCCAAAAGTACACCCAAAAACAAACATTTTGAAAAAAAAAAAAAACTTCATTTGGTCCATTTTTCGCAAAGTTATGGACATTTGAAATAAAAGACATCGATTTTTTTCGAATTCCGAAAAAAAATCATATCTCGTAAATGTATGGGTGAAAAAATTCGAAACAAATCAAGTGAAGTTCTTTGAATAGGTACAACAATAGAAAAAAAATTGAGCCAAATTAAAAAATATAAGATGCAAAAGTGGTTGAGTTCAGCTGGAATACCTCATATATATACATATCCATCGTATATATACATAGCCATCGTGTACAAGAGTAAAAAATGGCCGAAAATATCGGGCTGACTTTGTATATTCACTCTTGATTATATCTAGTCAACTAAATTTCAATTGGAAAAATCACTTTTATTGATGTTTTGCGCTGCTATTAATTACTTGAATAGATGTATACTGAACAAGGCTCAATAATTTTGCTAACCGTAAAAGTATTTACTATTTTCGATTCCATTTCATCATTTTCTATAGCATCTTTTGTTGTCCCTATCACATTTTTTCGTAAAACTTCATTTTTCATATAGAATATGATGCGAGTTTTAAGTGCGGGATAAGATTCAATTTGATTCATCGATAGTGCATAGGAAATGTTAGCAGCATAATCGTATCTCTATTATTCGAAAAATGAAAAGAAAATGTCATCATACGAAAACGATAGAATCATGCCCTACAATGAGACGAAGTCAAAAGAATTCAATTGGTCCCTGAATGACAAGGAAATCGTATAAAACTAAACCGCGGCTACGATATACATGTGATAGAATTCACCAGTCGCATATAAATCTATTCAAATTCATAAAGTAGCAATGACGAACTTTACATTACAACAGATGGTATTTTTTATCGTGGAAAAGTCACCAATCACCGCCGTATATGTATTATTCGAAATTATTTCCGCATCGCTTATAGTGTAGATTTTATAAAATCAAGCTGTACAATGAGATACAAACGAAAGAATAGTATTCATATGACGCCTGGAAAATGAATTATACGAGAATATGATACGAGTTTTAAGTGCATGATAAGATTCAATTTGATTCATCCATAGTGCATAGTATATGTTAGCAGGATAATCGTATTTGTATTATTCGAAAAAACGAAAAAAATGTAATTATACAAAAACGATAGAATCATGCCCTACAATGAGACGAAGACGAAAGAATTCAATTGGTATCTGAATGACAAAGAAATCATATACAACTAAACCGTGGCTAGGGTATGCATCTGATAGAATTCATAAAGTAGCAATGACGAACTCTAATTCAAATTCATAAAGTAGCAATGACGAACTTCACATTTATAACACGGAGCATTGGTTTATATTCGAAACGAACCAATATTTATGCACCACCAAGGGAGAGCGAGATAGGTCTGAAAGGATATCATGAGAATTATGCATTATTCCTATGATGGTTAATAATATTCAATCGGACATTTTTAGCAGGGTGGACGAATCGAAAAATCGCCCGAACAATCGATAGAAAAAAATCAGATTACATTGGTAAACTGTCATTCGATTTTCGATTTATTGCCGCGTTGTCGGGTAATGTCGAGACTACGTTAAAAGTTGTCTGCTAAAAGGCCATTTTACTGTAAAACGATTCTCGGCGTGTCATCAATTCGTCAGTGGCATCGATCGGCGGCGTCGTTTTTTTTTTAAATTACCCTCCTTCACGACGCTGCGCGTCTCTTGATAACCTGTTTTATTATTTGAAAATTCGGATACCTGATGAATATTCCGCGTAAGTAGTCCTGGTAAACCTGTGTTCACATTCCATGGAAGTTTTTCGGCAGGGTCGTAACAATTTTCTACCTATCGGTCCCATGGGCCATTGATTCGTCGAAATTCGTGGACGGCCCGCGACCGTCGGTGTTCTACTATTCATTGTCACCCGACCTGCCTAGAGGGTTCTAACCACGGTCTTACATACCGGTCTGGAAGCTCCAGTGGATCGGTAGGTAGCTTATTGAAGAGAATTCCTAATTTACTAGTCGCCACTAGCTTCGTTGCGATCAGAATACTCGCTGTGGCGCAGCCGGGCGGGTCAAACAGAGACAGCACTGGGCCATGCATCTATCTATACCTTTATCCAGGTCCCATCTTCATGATCGTTACGTCCCACCTTCATGATCGTTAGTTTCAATTAATACACTAAAAATATATATGATCCTAATCGTAATCAAACAAACTTTCTAAATCCAAGCAAGGGTGATAAGCATATACCTACGATTTTGAAGCTGTCACATTGCAGGTGAACTTTGACGGAGTGGTTCCGTACACGTCTCATACTCGCGTTGTTGTAAGTTCAAAGCTACTTGTCTCAATGTTTGCTTCTTCCATCCCTCATTCGGGTGTTTTCAATGCAATTTAATAAAAATACAAAAGCAGAAAGTTCTCTGATATATTTTATTTTCATACATGCATTTGTTTTCCCATCGAAGTAAGCAGAATGAATCCTTTTAATTGTTTTTATGGTGCCCCTTCATGCGCCGTACAGCTCACCACATCACCATTTTGAAAGAATATGTTTTAATTTATCGAAAACGTACTGTGTCCAAAACGCAGAAAAAACAATAATTATCAGCGACTCAGCATCACACGTTTTCAATCGCTCACTCCGTTGCTCGCCGTTTTAAAATGGAGGAGAGTGCAAGCAGTTCGCAAGTGACCAGTGAATCCAATAACGATGATATTGAAGATTTGGCGGCCAAATCTTCAATTTTCCAGACCACAGAAGTAATCTGTTATGGGCTCTAGCCAACGAGGAAGAAAAACAAGCATTGGCTGAGGCAATATTTTATCTCCGAAAGCTATTGATTAAATACAAATTCATAATTGAATCGGAAAGCCCCAAGATCAGTGAACGGTCTTCATTAAGCGGCAGAGAATTGTTCAAGCATTTTCTAGATATGTACGGAAGTATGGTGTTTACTGAACAGGAAGTATTATTCTCCAACGCAGAAGAAGAAAGCGCTGGTCTTGGAACAGGCCGTGAAGCCGTGAAGCCGTGAAGAAACCGGAAAGAAAGAAAGAAAGATGGAACAAAACATTATCTCTTCGGAACCCAACGAAGAAGATGAGGTAGACGCGCGCAACAGAATTCCGTTTCCTGTAAAAATCAAGGCCATGAAACTTGCTGACTTACATCCAAAATGGTCCTTAGCAAGTTTGCAAAAACATTCAACAAGGCTATCGGAAAGCAAAACACCGTTGTCAAAGTGGAGAGCTCAAATTGAACAAGGTGGTACACGGAATGACAAATTAGAAGTAATCAATTCTTATGTTTATGATCGGTTTATCGAGGCAAGAGATCAGAAAGCAGGCCTAGTAACAACTCGAATGCTCCAACAGTGGGCAATGGCTGCTGCCTTCCAATTTTTGCATGCAAAGTTTGAATCCAGAGCTTCAGATACTTGGGTAACTCACTTCAAATAAAAGCATTGTATATCGCAACGATACGTCACAAAGTACGTCAGTCAAAAGGACACAAGAACATTAGACAAACTGATGGAAACCGCTTCAAAATATGAACAACCGACAAGTAAGATGGTCGAACAATTCGACCCTGATTACGTTATAAATACGGATCAGTTCCGTTATAAATCAACGGAAAAAGAATTTTTCAACAACGTGAACGCAGTGGCTTTTCCGGCGGAATTGAGAATGAAAAAATGTGACCAGAGATAAGTAAGGAGATGTACAACGCTCCCGTTTTCGGCGTGCCTCGGGAACGGTGCTAAATCGCAGTGGCGAGTTCGGGAATATAATGTTGTGATCATCGCCTCTGTTGAGATTGCAGATTCCTTTGTAGCCGTGCCAGTCGTGATCACCGCTCAAGTCGGTATCGCAGTCAGCGTGAACACGAATGGGTAGCTTAGTGGGGGAAAAGTCTCCGTCCCTCGCAAATCGTGCTTGCTCGACAGGCGAACGAAGCGAGGTTTTCCGTCCGATCAAGCTCGACATATTTGTGTGGCCGCACTACGGATTAGAATATGCATTCAATGAATTTCAAAGTTAAAACATTTATCGAGATCATTGTTTTCCCTCGGTTGCCTGTTAAGGCCGAGAATGCGGGTTAAAAAAATTAAGGTCAAAACGCGTTCAAAAATAAAACGCCGAAACGACCGTGGAAGGTTAAAAGAGAAATCTTCAGCCTTTTCCGTGGTCGTTTCGGCGGTTTTTTTCAACACTAAACATTATAGATAAGCATGTATCATAAATGTTTCTCTATCCTCAATGAGCATCGTGGCTGAGTTGGCAGCCTGACGGATTAACAATGCGTGCGGTCCGGGTTTGATCCCTGGTAAATCGATTTTTTACCTATTTTTTTTTTTTTTTCATTTTATGTTAAGAAAATTTCGATCTTCCTCTCGCTTTAGCTACCCTCGCCTGTCCAGAAATTATTTATGATATTTATTATGTATATTTTTAGTAAAAAAAAAAGACAATGCTACCCGGGATCGAACCCGCGTCGTCCGCACTCAGAGCCCGCACGCTGATATCTCAACCGCGAGGCTCTTGTGACTGGAACGCTGCCTTAGGTATACACACTTTTCCAATGTGAAATGTGTTGATAAAAGTGCCAAAACGATCAAGGAAGGGAAACTTTAAGAAATAGAACTTTCAATCTTTCTCGATCGTTTCGGCATTTTCCTCAACACCTTTCACATTAGATAAGTGTGTATACCGAAGGCTACTTTGTAGTTACAAGAGCCTCGCGGCTGAGATATCATCGCGCGGGCTCTAAGTACGGACGACGCGGGTTCGATCACCGGTAGCAATGTTTATTTTTGTATTCAACATGAAGTAAATATCATAACCAATGCCTGAACAGGCGAGTGGAGCTAAACGAGAGGAAGTTTTCTAATATAAAAAGATGAAGAAAAAATAGATAAAAAATGTATTCACCGGGGAACGAACCCGGACCGCAAGCATTTTTAATCCGTCAAGCTGCCAACTCAGCGACGACGTTCATAGAGGATATAGAAACATTCATGATACTCTTATCGTTTTGGCGTTTTATTTTTTAACGCGTTTCGTTGTTAATTTTGATAACCCGCATTCTCGGCATAAACAGGCAACCGAAAGAAAACAATGATCTCGATACATGTTTTCACTTTGAAATTCATTTAATGTATATTCTAATCCGCAGTACGGCCACACAAATATGTCGAGCTCGGTCGGACGGAAAACCTCGCTCCGCTCGACTGTCAAGTAAGCACGATTTGCAAGGGGCGGGGACTTCTCGCCCACCGTTTTCGCAACCCATTCGTGTTCACGCTGACTGCGATACCGAGTTCAGCACTGATCACAACTCGCGCGGCTACAAGGGAATCGGCAACCTCAACAGAGGCGACGATCACAAAATTATATTTCCGAACTCGCTGCCGCGATTTAGCACCATTCCCGAGGCACGCCGAAAACGGGAGAGTTGTACATCTCCCTACTAATCTCTGATGTGACTGCGAGGAGAGCCAATTAGTATTTATCCAATGTTTGTTGTGTCGACACTTAAATGTTTCGATTGTTTTTACAACGAATATCATTCAGAGGAGTGTACGCGTAAACCATGAAAACGACAAACATTGCTTGGGCATTTTTTCAAATAATAGAGAAGGTTATTGTATTTACTTTCTATATTCTCTAGTACTTCATTGAAACACTTCCTGCACGTCACTCCATTCGAATAAAAACCAAAATCAATCGTCAAATTGTGGCTCACTTATTCGATAATAATGAAAAAATTACAAGGAATTCGTAGATAAAAAAAATGACGAGATTTGAACCCAAGTCGCGCGGACCAGAGTCTCGTTCGCTGGCCGCCCGACTACTCTCCCTGTTGCTTCACCGCGAGCGCCTTACGAATCATAAAGATTCTAGTAAACTTCAACCCGCGATTTCTTGGAAACGAGGCCGTGTTGACACCTCATGCTTATGCGGTTCGATTAGTACCTGCCCACACTTTACCTGCCCGGACCGTCCCTTCCTGAGCTAAATTAGAAGACTGAATATTCAAAAGTCATTTAGATAATTGATATGAACTCGCTTCTTAAGGAGGTACGACTATAACGAAGAATCCAACTTTCAGACATCAATTTTTTATATGATGTTGACGAATACGTTATGCACTCTTTGGCAAAATTTGAGGTATATTGACAGTTCAATTTTTTTTTAATGAATTGGCAAAGACGAGCCTTTTAAGGTAATGAAACACGTCGTCTTATGAAGGCGATTGACCGGAAGTGAGGTAATCACGGTTTTGCTATTCACGTATCCAACTAAGGTCGTTGTTAAACTGAAATTTGATAAATTAGACATAATAGGTTCAGTAAAAATTGTAAACTTCGAACTTCACCGCGTTCAAGCACTACATTATAAAAAGATTTTAATTTCTGGTTGAAAACTATCAGAACAACGAAATAGTACCTACAGACTTGGCAACGTCGGGCGTAACGTCTGATGCGTTTAGCGAATAACCTATCTCTGCACCATAACCTAACCTTTTATATGAGTTCCGGGTGCCAACGTTGAGCATCGCAACCACGACGTTGTTAGATGTTTGTTCAAAATTCCATTATATTATTTATGGGTCTTCACAAATGATTGCGTATCAATAACATGTTCAATTACAATTTTACCCATAGTATTAATTCCACTAAAGTAAATCGGGGTTATTGGAATAAGATTCAGACAGATTTGGTGCAACGTTTTTTTAGTTCGTTTTTATGGTAAGACTGTTATTGTAAATATGACGGAGACTACTCCAGAGTCGTTTAGGATCTATTTGTTCAGTTTTTATGAGTAAATATGCAATAAATAAAGCATTTACCACAAATTTGGTACATGAGAATCGACCATACAAATATTCAATACAAGTTTACATAAATCGGAACAACTGTGGGTAAAATAAATGTTGTGTCTTTGTTGTCCCTGAAGAACTAGTCATACCTCTTTAACTCGAGCGGGCATAACAAAACTATGTCACTTTTGTCTGAAACATTTTGTTCTGTGCATCTTTCTCGAGATATTTTGCTATGCCAACTTGAATGGTACACCGTGTATACGGGTGTTTCTCTACTAAATGAAAAGTCATACAACACCGACCTATGCACGTTTTTTTTCTAAAAAATAACAAACAAAATATGTATAACGAAAGGCAGTAATAAATTAAACATATATCATTAAAATAACGACACGTTTTTTTTGTTTATTTTTCAACTTATGGATGATTTTGTGAAACTCCATCACAGGGGTCTGCAGTATCTTCCAGGGAACTGTATACATTTTTTTAAAAACGTATTTTTAATCTAATCTAACCAATCGACTATCTTTTTTTTTTTATTAAAACTTTAACATAGCTTATTACGTATAACGAATGTCAAATCAAATAAAAAGCAAATGCTGAATTATTGACGTTTTATCGGTCGAACAAATTGTTACCTAATCTTCTCAAGTGGAGCAGCATTCCAGCATAACTGGAATTGAATTTATTAAAATAACCTTTTTACTTTCAAAACGAGTTCATTATTGAACCTCTCACTTTAAAAAATAACAACGTCAGCCGTGTCATAATCTCCATAAAGTAACGTTGACTGCGTCGTACAAAACAAACATTATCGTATACTATTAACTATGACAATCAACATCTTGTTACTAATACTTTTAATGGGAGTACAAATTAATTTGGTCCATTTTTTGTGGTAAAGAATCCGTTTAGTTAAAAATAAAAAAATATGAACTGATGAATCAAAGCATTATCAATGGCTGGCTACTACTTTTTCCCACCTCTCAGGAAATTTCTGAATTCCATCTCGAAAAAAAGTCTCGTCTTTTGAGGCGATCCAAGTTTTGAGCCAATTTTCGATTTCTGCGAGAGAAGTGAACCAATAATCAGAAGGAGCAATGTCCGGAGAATACGGCGCGTGCGGTAAAATATATCCCATTTCAGCGTTTCCAAATATTTTTTTACCACTTTTACGACATGATGCCGAGCATTGCCACGTAGAAGAGTTGCCATGTGACACCCAATTTCCTTGCTTTTGAATCAATCCCATGGATTTTATTCGTACGGAAACTGTTTGTTGAGTCACTCATAATGAATCTGCAAGCTCTTCTTGTGTATTCGTATATATTACATAATATTAAAAATAAATATTAGCCGTGAACCTTATCATTGTAGAAATGGGATACGACAGGGGAGTGTGTTTAAGGATTTTTTAAAGACTTTTCAATGTGCTCCAGCGGAGTGCACTGTGGCGCGTGTTGGATTCGGCTTAAACTACGGAAGAGTGGATGCCGCAAATAACTGGTTGACTTGAATACCCTTTTCTTGTCCTTTATTCCCTAAAGATTACATGCTAAGACGCCGCTTGGTATTTGGTCTCCATAGGAAACAGGGTTCTGTGCAGGTAAGAACTGCTCTGCTTTGGTTCTGTGCGGAATGGCTGGCGCCCTCTCAGGTTTCAGTGAGGGCGTCGGTACTGGAGGTGCTTTTTCCTCCTGCTGAGCTGTTGTTTGCTCTGCTTGAAAGCGGGGGAAAGGGCGGGGTGAGCCCTTCTCTCCAGCGAGGTGAAGTCCAACGTGGGTTGCGAGGGTCCAGCGGCTGTAGCACCGAGACTGGTGGCCGTGTTAGAGGCCCTTGAAATCGCAGCAAATGGGGTCAGGACCCAGCGTTAAACCGTGCTGCCAGAGCCTGGATGCGCGAGTCGACTAGTAGTATTATTACCTTACCGCCGCTAGGCAAAAAGTGTGAACAAGACCTCTTCTGCAAGGACATATATACTGAGTGAGCACGATTGGTTTAGATGACCAGTCCGCAAGAGTTTGCTGTTTCGAGGAGCTCGCCGTCTCCTTATATGCCCGCTACCTGCTCTGACCGCTGGTAAGAAAGTCTGGCGCGTGGCTCGGCACCTCACTTGCGCTTGCGATAATCGTACCGGGTGGGTTCCCTACCACCAGGCGTCACGGTGCGCTGTATGCGTGCTAGCGTTTCCGCAGGCGCCCGTAGCGTCTCGCTCAAAGATATTTAAATGAATATTATGATATTAAGTAACTATACGCATTTGGCACACCCAGAATAGGCAATGAACTATCGTTTTAAATATATATAAGTCAGTAATAATAACTTTAAATGGAATTTGCCTGGGACATCGACGTTCCAATTAGTAGAAAAACAACCATATAGTATATCACATATATGTATGTAGTATACGAAATATAACGCACGAACTTATTATATTACATATATCGTATATCGTATATATTTTTTGTAAACAAATGTTTTTTTTCGCGCATATATATGGTAGCTCGGAAAAGTTAAATCTAAAAAGAAAATTTGGATGCCTCAGATGAATATCTATATGAATTAGCCCCACGTATGTTCTGCGATCTTTTTTAAGTTCCGAGAAAAAGCATTTAAAAACAGTTACTTTTCTTTAAAACCGATGTGCTGGTCTAGTGGTTAGCGTGCTTGCCTCTGAAATCAGCACATCGGGAGGTCGCGGGTTCAAATCGCCGTCTCGTCCTTTCGGAGAAAAAAATCAATAAATAAAAACACGGGCGTGACGTAGCTCCAGTTCTACACGGATGTCGCGCACACGGACCGGTACGTGTGTGTGTCGTGGGTATAGAGCTGTAGCCTGTAAGCTATTTCTCAACGAAACGCGACTAGCTCCGAGACTGGGAAGCGAAATCGTGACCGGCTATGTTGGTATAGGTTTTCCGCGGTTTCCCTATACCCATGGCAGAAAATGTCATGGTGAATGCGATACAGAGAGGGAAGTCGGCTGCGGCCGCAAGGTGGGGATCGTTTAGGGATGTAGAGTGGAGAAAATAGTGGGAAATGTAATTAGGGAAAGTACCCCGTACATGGAAGCTATAATAAGCGAAGCGTTCGCCGAAGCAGAGACAATAAAAAAAAAAGTTACTTTTCTTTTTGTGCATGTACTTTCCACGTGGATTTTTTTTTAAAGCAATTAGGAGCATCCGAGTTTAAGTATTTTTTCATCATCTAAACTTGAGTGACCAATCCTCAGAAACTTTTTTCACTTTATTCAACATTCAAAGCGTTTACGTAAGTGTTCAGTTGGTGATTTATTTATTGCTTAATAGTGCACTTCATAACGACAACACAAGTGAAAACAATCGCGAGGAAAGGCCAGATGTAAATAAGGAAAATAAAAAATATTTCTTTCTCGAAAACTAAAATAGATTGTAGAACATACATGTAGCTCATTCGGATCGGTATTGATACAGACATCTAGGTTTTTTTTGTACGTCAGTTTTCGGGCCTTGTACATATATACATATTTATTTGAATTATTTTATTCTTCGTTAATAGATATCGCTCGGAGAAGACGGTGACGAGGCAAATGACGGAGAGCATGCAAATTCTCGTTAGCGAATTGAGCGACCTCGAGTGCAAATACGTGCTCGCAAGTCAGCTTGGCTTCAAGAGAATTATCGAGGATATGCTGGCGAATCCCTTGACCGGTTCTTATCTCAAGGACACCGTGTGGAAGCAAGGTTTCAAATCGACCGATTTTTACGAGTGACCGTTGCTTCGGAAATCCGCATTTTTTCTCCTGTACGCGCGCTCAAAAAGGAATGGAAATAAAATGAACGCATGTTTTCCAGTAACTTCTAATATTTTTTCCTTCTCGAAAACGCGTTAATATTCGAAGGAAAATGATAAAAATTGTTTTTGGTTTTTTTGTATGGTCAGGAATTTGCAAAAATCCCCGTACTAAGAGGGACTACTGTAACAACTCGAAAAGAAGGTTTATTTAGAACAAAATAATGTTGGAGGGAATAGTAAGACGGTTGAACAATCGTTTCAACTTTTAGTTGTATGTACATGAACAAAGTTGTGTACCAAATGTCATAAAAAAATATGCATAATTAAAGACGTTATAAGCAATCTCGCCAAGGACCTTTGAAAGTGAGGTGCTCAACGGTGTATTGATTTTGGCTACCCGGTTGATTTGAAAAAAAAAACGAGTTTTTTCCCAAATAGATAATATTATGTAATAGGCTAACACTCAACCGAGCTTTCTTTGTTATCATGTATCGATCATAATTTTTTTTTTCGGAAAAATTACATTATTATAATCACTAACTAATGGAAAAAAATTTAAGAAGCAAAACGTCAGTTAAGACTAAACTTCTATACACTGAATAACTGTATGTGTGTAATAATGTGGATGTGTACAAGAAATTTTAAATCAATCCGTTTATTAGACGTCGAGAAATCGTGTACAATGTTTTGAAAAACATTTTCACGAGTTTCGAGAAAAAAAACGCGTTTAAGTAGTAACATCACCTTATCACTATGAAAAATAGGTATAAAGATGTTAAGTTGGGAAGAAAGTCTTACGGCACTAAAATGCTTGGGTAAACATTTTTTCTAGCAAAGCAGTTCGAGATCGTTCGAGAGTAGAAATTGTTAAAATGTTCTAGGATCTGCCATGTTAAATAAAGCGCTCCTTCGTTGCGATCAGACAGTATTAGTAAATATGGATCAAAGAACATTTCGAGTGATCGCCTATTGCGAATTTATACGACGTTCTGCAAGATCTGCTGCCATTAATATGTGCAGAGTGTTTAATAGTAACTTACTTCACCATTCGACAGTATCCCGTCGGCTTGAACTTTTTCATTCTGGCGATATATCCTTTGAAGACAAACCTAGGTCCAGCAGACATATTGTTGACGACGAAGCATTGCGATCTCGAGAGTTAGCAAACGAACTCGGCTATAGTCACGTCAGGGTCCTCGATCATTTAAAAGAGCTTAAATATATTAAAGTAATAACATCATGGATACCCCACGATCTCAGTGAGTCGAACAGGGCGATATGCGTTTCTATTTGCGTATCATTGTTGCTTCGTTCACACAGAAAGGTTTTACTCAAGAAAATCTTCACTAGAGATGAAAGCTTGAAGTTATGCGTTAACCGAACACGACAGCGCCAATGGCTACCTCCAAGGAAAAAACTAGAACCAACTTGAAGAGAAAAAAGTTCTTCTTTGTTGTTGGCGGGATTTCGAGGGCCTGTTGTATTATGAGCTTCTTCTGCCTAACAACACTACAACAAAGGCCGTTATCTACTCTACACAATTACAGAAGATGTCTGAAATTATTTTAAAAAATCGTCGTAAACGTCGACAAGTTTATGTCCATCACGCCAACGTTCGGACCCACGTAAAATCACACAAAAAACTATTTGAGAATTAGAATGTGAAGTACGTACTACCACATTCATTATACTCACCAATAGATTTAAAAAAAATAAACTGAAATATGGCGGAGATTCAGCCTTGTTTACAAGTATTAGGCACCCTGTAAGTTATCTATCCGGACATAAAATCCAATATCTGAGCGAAAAAAAATCTTAAACCAATTCACCAAACGGAATTTCGAAGCGAGCAAAGCCAGCGTCATTATACTTTTTTTATTTTTAATTTTGCGTTTTTTTTTATGCACGGTACGTCATTTTGAGATGCTGGTTTTTCACAATTTTTTCACCTTGCAAAAACAGCGTGTTGAACTTTGAAAATTAGTAATCTCACAATTTAGTGATAAAATCTTTGAAAATTACACCGTTAACTTTGGTTTCGTTTTTTTTTAATTTGCGATTTTTTCGCAGCATTATCTAGTTTTTTCTTGAAAATTACGGCAGATTTCCAAAAAGCTGGCATTCTGCGGCGAAACTTGAAAACTATGAGGTTTGCAATATTTAGTTTAAGGTGTAAAAAGTTGTATTTGGTTATTTTGGAGTCACTTATTTTTCTTAGATTTGTTTCCAAAATTTCTTTGTCTCGCTATTTTTGGTTGATAGTCAACGATTTGTCTCATTCATTTATTGCCGTACTTCGAGACGAAGATGTTTTAATGAAAATATCAAGAAGAGAAAAGGTACATAATTAAATTTTTAGCACACTAGAATTTTTTCAGAATTCCTATAGAATTTTTCTTTATTTAAAAACAATATGAACACTTATATTTCAATATTTACACCTCTCCCACGATGACTTTTTTCTTTAACTAATATTTCGTTCGACCCTCTTTAGCCTTAATTACGGCCGCAATCCTTTCAGGCATGGAGCACACTAACTGAAGGCACACTTCTGAGTCTATATTCCTCCACTCATCTTGCAACACTTTTTTAGGTGTTCCCTCGATGTTATTGCGTGTTCTCGGATCTTTCGCTTCAGAACAGACCATAAATGTTTTAGAGGTTAAGATACGGGGATTGAGCCGTCCATTGGAGCACCTCCACCTTATTTTATACAATACACTTCGTGGTTGCATCTGATTTGTGGCAGGGTGCATTGTCCTGTTGGAATTTGATGATTTCGGTATTAGCATTCCCAAAAATCTTCGCAACAGACGATGTCAATCTCTTTTCCATCTCTTATGTCGTTCTCAAAATTCATTCGCCCTTCACAAATGAACATTTGACCCGCACCCCTTGCCGCCATACAACCCCATACCACAACGTTGCCTTTTCCGAATTTTATGGTTGGTACTACGCACTGCGGATGGTATTCTTCACCCTGCCCTCTTCTTACAAAAGTTGTACCAGAGGTGCCAAAAATCTGAAAATTTCTTCAAAAAAATTGTATCTAATAAACGGTCAAAATGATTTCCAACACGTGATGGCCGATCAAATAAATTAGTTTCTCAAAGAAAAGAAATGACTACGCCACACTTACTTCATAGTTACTTTCGTCTGACCACATTATTTTGAAGCAATCTTCCTCGGCAGAATGTTAACAATTTTAAGCCCACATTAATCGCAATTTCTTATTTTTTTCAGAGAGCACTGTTTTTTTCTAGCTTGCATCCTCTCAAGCCAGCCTGCTTGAGCTTTCTTCGGACTGTTGGGGCTCAAATATTTTGTTCCGTTTCATTGTTAAGTTCAGCAGCCAGATCAGACGATGTTTTGCGTCGCTTTTTTAACGCAGTTCTCACTAATATTCGATCCTGCCGAGTTGTGGTGCCCTTTTTTCGTCCCCATCTCCTTCGAAATGACTGCCAATCATTCTCATTTGTTTAATTCCATATTGGACAGCGCAACGCGAACAATTCACTTATTTTGCTATTTGTTTCTGAGATTCCCCTTCTTCAAACATCATTTGAATTTTCATACGTTTAACCAGAGCTCACGTTTTTCTTGCCATTTTTGAGACTCGCAAAAATGATTTTCGCAGTTTGACGTAAAACTAATATTTCACGCGTTCACTTTATCTGTACGAGTAATTTTCGCAGACCTACGGTTTCACAAAAAAGAACTCTAAAAATCGTCTTCACAGTAATTACGCGTTTCATTGTTTCACGGAATGCTCGGGACACTAAAGAGTCGTTCACCCCTAATGTCCCGAAGCACAGTCGTATTACCGAGCATTTCTTGAGAAACAACACTGTAACGTGTAACAAATTGAAGGAGATCGAAAAGAACAAAGTAACCACACTTCGGCACAATCGAATATTAGTGAGAAAGGCGCTTAAAAATCAACAAAAAATGTAATCTGATTCGTACAATGTACAAATTCAATTATGTGCCTTTTCTCCTTTCGATATTTTCATTAAAACGTCTTTGTTTCAAAGTAAAGGAAATAAATTGATGAGACAAATCGTTGACTACCACCCAAAAATAGAAATACGAAGAAATTATGGAATAAAGTTTAAAAAAATGTAGTGACTCTAAAATAACAAAATACAACTTTTTACTCCTTAGACTAAATATTCCAAACCTTACAGGTTTCAAGTTAGGTCACATGATGACGGTTTTTCGAAAACCTGCCATTTTTGTCAAGAAAAAACTAAATAACTCTGAGAAAAAAATCGCAAACATTTAAGAAAAACGCGAAACTAAAGCTAATGGCGTCTTTTTTAAAGATCTGATCACTAAATGGCGAGATCGCTATTTTTCAAGGTCCAGCACGCTAGTTTGCAAAGTGCGAAAGTCGTGAAAACCGGCATGCTCAAAGTGACGTACCGGGTACAAACAAAATCGCAAAAATAAAAAGGAATATGAAGCTGGCTTTATCCGCTTCAAAACGCCATTTGGTAAATGGCTTTACGATTTTTTTCGCCGAGACGATCGATTTTATGTCCGGATAGAAAATTTACTGGGTGCCTAATATTTTTGAGCAAGGCTGAACAAGGCTGAATAAGGCGTCTAGTAAGACCCTCTTTTGAAAATCCTCGCGGAATTCTTTTCTATCACGCATCATCTAAGAAATAAAAATAAAATTTCTTGTAAACAAAGGTAATTGCAAAAGTGTAGCATAGGAAAAACATATTTTTTTAGATAAACTTCCAAAAAGCGGAAATCTATTTCCGGTCTGAAATTCGGCATACACTTTCTTTTCAATACTTTAAGAAATTCCCTAAAAGGATTTTAGAAGGGGGGGGGGTGCCATAGTTTTCGAGATATCGAGTTTTTAAAGTAATGTTTTTATCGCGCTCCTACTGTATCTATAGCTGACGGACTTACAGTACTACCTCTCTAAGAGAGCCCTCGCTAAGAGAGAATTTCCCCGCCGTTCCGCTTGAGCGCATTTTATGGCTTCCCCCACCTAGCTCGAGCTGTCCAGTGTACCCGAGGCCTCTCGAGTTTGTCGCGGATAACTCGATAAGAGATCGCGAGCGATTTCAGAAAATCGCACGTCGCACGATTGTCAAATGGATAATATTCCTTTGTATAATAATATATACGTTTAAGCCGTAAAGTCGGAGAAAAAAACATGCACCATAATTAAATTTCAAGTAGTTCGTGACATTTTTTTTGTACACTATATATGTTCGAGTTTCGATAACGAATATAATACGTATATTTTTGCGAACAATAAGATAATTCAACAATTATTGAAAGTCTTACAAATGTTTCCTTCATATGTGTTATAATATTGACACAACAAAATATACCAAACAGCAGAATAAAAAAAAACGCGAGGAAAAAGAAAGATTTACACATCAATATTCAATGAGATATACTTACGCATGAAACGACGAAACGCCAGTACACTTTCCGCAACTCGTTTACAGTTTTCTCAACACTTTCGTTCGCGCTCTCTTATCGAGTTCGAGTGGAGAAACACATACACGCTACCACATGCGCGATTTACGAGCGCGCTAACCTAGCGGTGGGGGAAGGCTTCGGCGACGAATTTCTCCAGAATTTCTCCCCTAACCGCCCTAGACCGCTCTCTTAGAGAGGTAGTACTGTATTTAGCTCCGGCTATACCTGTATATGTTATTGCGCCCGCCGTTTTGTGCGAATGGTTGGGTCCGTGAAATGCTAGTATGGGCGCAGGGCACCTCGGATGTGCGTGTGGAATCGTGGGGTGCGTAGAATACTGGTGTTGGCGCAGGGCATCTCGGATATGCGTGCGGAATGGTGGGGTGCGTGAAACACTAGTGTGGGCGCGGGTCACCTCGAATGTGCGTGGAATATTGAGATAGACACAAAGCATCGTCGATTCATTTTTTTATTTTTCCACAGTTCATTTTTTTGCAGACATAATAGATTTCTAGGGTTCATTTATTAACTTTAAATAGTTTTGGAATTTTTTACTTACGTAATAACGGAGAAAATAAAGGCCAAAAAGATGATATCTCCTAGCATCGAACACAGGTAAGAAACAATCAGGTAGTGGAAATTGAAGACGAAGGAAAAAGATCGATGTCCTTCAACCTTGTCAGATACAAGGATCCTCCTAGTCTCATGAATTGAAAAATTATTCGCGACCATTACAGGAGTACTGCGGTACGCAAAAGTTCACCGGCAAGCTCGAGGTGGAGGCATGTGCGATCTCAACGAACAAGGCGAAGCACGATATGGCCCAAGTGATGCTTGACGAATTTGTAAGAAATACGACTTTCAAAAAGCTACACGATCTGATGACCAACGATGACCGACAAGCTACGATCGCCGTCGCCGAGCACATGCAAATGCTCAACATGCTGGGCCTGAAGCTAGACAATCAGTCTATAGCGGTCGACGAGTCGATCAGCAGAGCGCAGAGCCTCTATCCCAGTCTGGGAAATTTCAGCGGTACAAAGAGAACCTCCATGACGATGAAACCCAACGCGACTCTCGGTAATTCTCATCTGATGTTGAAAAGTAGCTACGAGCCACTATTTAGGCTAGCCGCAGTTGATTCATGTTCATAATATTGGAAATTAATACTTTACGCTAAACTGAGCAGAAAGCCAAAAATGTTTATAAATGTTCATAATTTTATAAATATTGTAGTCAGAAACATGAACTTTATTGTTCGAAGACAACGAAAAGTGTATGCCTATGGGTATTATGGCGTTAAAGCGGCATCAAGCGGCAACAATATGATGTTTTAAGTCAAATATAGGCAACAAAATATTCTAAAAGCTTTACGTGTGAAAAGTGTAAAATATTGATTTCTCTTTAATAAGTTCGACAAAGAATATACACTTCTTATGGGTACTGCAAAGTAGACATTCAAAAACAATATCGTTTTCAGAGATCACCAGCAGGGCCAGCGAGATCCACCATCTAACATAAGAACATTCAATTCAAAAGATTAAACCTGCCGATGCGGTGGCTTAGAGATGCATACTTCAACTATTACACCAACATCTATATGAACGAATATATTTCATGAGATGTGCGGTAATTGTGTTATAGAGTAAAAGATAAATGCTTTTATATAATTAATTTGTATCATGCAAATAAAATAACATTTCAAATGCCGTGTGCTTGAAGGGTAGATCACTCATTTGAGCCGTACTCCACATGAATCTGGTTTTCACTTTGCATAATAAATCGCAACAATTTATGTTTTAGTTTTAAGGCTTTCACGGCTCTTTATGTAATGAGAAGAGTATGCGGCTTCCGGATGGAGGCCGTGTTGAGGATCAGCGTTGTGCCGACGTTTCGCAAACGTTACAGTCTGCATCATCAGGGCTGAGAGCTCCGATACTGAAGCTCTCGTGTCTCAGGCAGTGCAGCCAGATCGCGCGTAAAAGTTACCCCCTCTCTAGTCCCATACGCGCCCATCACACAATCATAGTAGCGCGTGTCCGTGAGCGAGCGACGCTCGGACGTCTTCGGAAAGAGCCGAGCGGGGTCGAAGTTTCCCGACCGCGCCTTCGGCAGCTACACTAATACATGCACGCTGATGAGCACGTTCATGTGCGGCCAAGCCGAAACGACGGCTTCGAGGGAAAAAGCAATCTGAGCACGACTCGTGCGTGACGTCACCGACGGCACGCGCGAGGCTTTTAGATGATTTCAATGCTTATTTAGCTCTTCGTTCTCTGCGTTATTAAGGTATACAAAAAAATGTATCGCGCACTCTGATCGCTTATTTTTTTAGTTTATACGTTAATTTAAATATAATAATAAATCTAAATTACAACTTGTTTATCTTCTAAAAGATTGTTTACGCTTTACTCACACCCGTCCTTGTGCCAAATAAATTATAATTCATAAAAGTAAGCAGAAATACATTTATATTCGTATTATTATATTAATTCTCATATTTTCATTAAGCGATAAAGCATTATCCCCAAAAACAAGCCATTCATCCATCCGGCCGCGACTAGTCAGTACCAGAAAGTGCACGTGTTCTACAAGCGGTGAGATGGTCCCGTTGGTAGCGTTCCTTGCTTCGGTCCGCAGGGGCGCGGTTCGTTCCGCGCGCTCGGCGCTTTTTTTTTTTAATACTACTATTATATTAATTCATATTTGATTAGTTATTTCTATTAGTTATCATTGTTATTTTAATTAGTTATCTTTTAGTGTCGAAAAATGTATCACGCACTCCGACCGCTTATTTTATTAGTTTGTACGTTAATTTAAATATAATAATAAATCTAAATTACAACTTGTTTATCTTCTAAAAAATTGTTTACGCTTTACTCACACCCGTCCTTATGCCAAATAAATTATGATTCATAAAAGTAAGCGGAAATATATTTATATTCGTATTATTATATTAATTCTCATATTTCCATCAAGCGATAAAGCATTATCCCCAAAAACAAGCCAATCATCCATCCGGCCGCGAATAGTCAGTACCGGAAAGGGCACATATTCTACAAGCGGTGAGATGGTCCCGTTGATAGCGTTTCTTGTTTCGGTCCGCAGGGGCGCGGGTTCGTTCCCCGCGCTCGGTGCCTTTTTTTAATACTACTATTAATTCTTATTTGATTAGTTATTTCTATTAGTTATCATTATTATTTTAATTAGTTATCTTTTAGTGTCGAAAAATTTATCGCGCACTCCGACCGCTTATTTTATTAGTTTGTACGTTAATTTAAATATAATAATAAATCTAAATTACAACTTGTTTATCTTCTAAAAAATTGTTTACGCTTTACTCACACCCGTCCCTATGCCAAATAAATTGTAATTCATAAAAGTAAGCGGAAATATATTTATATTCGTATTATTATATTAATTCTCATACTTCCATCAAGCGATAAAGCATTATCCCCAAAAACAAGCCAATCATCCATCCGGCCGCGAATAGTCAGTACCGGAAAGGGCACATATTCTACAAGCGGTGAGATGGTCCCGTTGATAGCGTTCCTTGTTTCGGTCCGCAGGGGCGCGGGATCGTTCCCCGCGCTCAGTGGCATTTTTGTATGTTTTTACATTTGCAGGTAATTTTCATTGTAATGAGATGAATTGTTTATTTGTGAACACTCACCATTGACAGAACAAAAATGTTTTAATCGTAAAATATAATGATCAGTTTTCCTATTTTCAGAATAATGTTCTTTCAATGAGCGTGTTTTACGAATAAACAATTCGCCCCATACAAAAAGAAATTAATAATTAAAAAAACAGGATAGTACTATCCTGTATTTTTAATTATTAATTTCTTTTTGATAGGATAGTACTATCCTGTTTTTTTTTAATTATTAATTTCTTTTTGTATGGGGCGAATTGTTTATTCGTAAAACACGCTCATTGAAAGAACATTATTCTGAAAATAGGAAAACTGATCATTATATTTTACGATTAAAACATTTTTGTTCTGTCAATGGTGAGTGTTCACAAATAAACGATTCATCTCATTACAATGAAAATTACCTGCAAATGTAAAAACATACAAAAATGCCACTGAGCGCGGGGAACGATCCCGCGCCCCTGCGGACCGAAGCCAGGAACGCTACCAACGGGACCATCTTATCGCTTGTGTTAAAAATGCACTTTCTGGCACTTACGATTCGCGGCCGGATGGATGATTGACTTGTTTTTGGGGATAATGCTTTATCGCTTGATGAAAGTATTAGAATGAATATAATAATACGAATATAAATATATTTCCGCTTACTTTTATGAATTACAATTTATTTGGCATAGGGACGGGTGTGAGTAAAGCGTAAACAATTTTTTAGAAGATAAACAAGTTGTAATTTAGATTTATTATTCGTTTAAATTAACGTACAAACTAATAAAATAAGCGGTCGGAGTGCGCGATACATTTTTCGACACTAAAAGATAACTAATTAAAATAATAATGATAACTAATAGAAATAACTAATCAAATAAGAATTAATAGTAGTATTAAAAAAAAGCACCGAGCGCGGGGAACGAACCCGCGCCCCTGCGGACCGAAACAAGGAACGCTATCAACGGGACCATCTCACCGCTTGTAGAATGTGCCCTTTCCGGTACTGACTATTCGCGGCCGGATGGATGATTGGCTTGTTTTTGGGGGTAATGCTTTATCGCTTGATGGAAGTATGAGAATTAATATAATAATACGAATATAAATATATTTCCGCTTACTTTTATGAATCATAATTTATTTGGCATGAGGACGGGTGTGAGTAAAGCGTAAACAATTTTTTAGAAGATAAACAAGTTGTAATTTAGATTTATTATTATATTTAAATTAACGTACAAACGAATAAAATAAGCGGTCGGAGTGCGTGATACATTTTTCGACACTAAAAGATAACTAATTAAAATAACAATGATAACTAATAGAAATAACTAATCAAATATGAATTAATAATAGTATTAAAAAAAAAGCACCGAGCGCGGGGAACGAACCGCGCCCCTGCGGACCGAAGCAAGGAACGCTACCAACGGGACCATCTCACCGCTTGTAGAACATATGCACTTTCTGGTACTGACTAGTCGCGGCCGGATGGATGATTGGCTTGTTTTTGGGGATAATGCTTTATCGCTTGATGGAAGTATGAGAATTAATATAATAATACGAATATAAATATATTTCCGCTTACTTTTATGAATCATAATTTATTTGGCATGAGGACGGGTGTGAGTAAAGCGTAAACAATTTTTTAGAAGATAAACAAGTTGTAATTTAGATTTATTATTATATTTAAATTAACGTACAAACGAATAAAATAAGCGGTCGGAGTGCGTGATACATTTTTCGACACTAAAAGATAACTAATTAAAATAACAATGATAACTAATAGAAATAACTAATCAAATATGAATTAATAATAGTATTAAAAAAAAAGCACCGAGCGCGGGGAACGGACCGCGCCCCTGCGGACCGAAGCAAGGAACGCTACCAACGGGACCATCTCACCGCTTGTAGAACATGTGCACTTTCTGGTACTGACTAGTCGCGGCCGGATGGATGAATGGCTTGTTTTTGGGGATAATGCTTTATCGCTTAATGAAAATATGAGAATTAATATAATAATACGAATATAAATATATTTCCGCTTACTTTTATGAATTATAATTTAATTGGCATAAGGACGGGTGTGAGTAAAGCGTAAACAATCTTTTAGAAGATGAACAAGTTGTAATTTAGATTTATTATTATATTTAAATTAACGTATAAACTAAAAAATAAGCGATCAGAGTGCGCGATACATTTTTTTGTATACCTTAATAACGCAGAGAACGAAGAGCTAAATAAGCATTGAAATCATCTAAAAGCCTCGCGCGTGCCGTCGGTGACGTCACGCGCGAGTCGTGCTCAGATTGCTTTTTCCCTCGAAGCCATCGTTTCGGCTTGGCCGCGCATGAACGTGCTCATCAGCGTGCATGTATTAGTGTAGCTGCCGAAGGCGCGGTCGGGAAACTTCGACCCCGCTCGGCTCTTTCCGAAAACGTCCGAGCGTCGCTCGCTCACTGACACACGCTACTATGATTGTGTGATGGGCGCGTAAGAGACTAGAGAGGGGGTAACTTTTACGCGCGATCTGGCTGCACTGGTCTCAGGTATTCCTTATATAGTTGCAGTCATCGTTCCGGATCGCTGCACCAGCCAATAAGATGTTTTAATTGATCAGCTGGTCAATTATAAAACCGGGAGGACGGTGTGCCAAATAGGATTGACGTGATATCCTCCATCTCTGTTTAGATTGTCCGGATGTTTTCGGATTTCCAAGCCTTCTCGGTGTTTCCTGGAAAAATAGCTGTTTGATGGGGCCAGACTTTGGGCTTTGTCGAACTGGATGGCATGACCAGTCTCCATCCAATGTTCGGCCAGCGCTGATTGTGTAATATGGCCATATTTGATACACCGTTGGTGTTCTTTGATCCGTGTACTGATCTTCCTCCCGGTTTCTCCTATGTACACTTTACCGCATGAGCAGGGTATCTTGTATACTCCTGGTGCACTTAATGGTGGTCTTTGGTCTTTTGCACTCGGAATCACTTGTGCTAGTTTCTTCTGAGGTTTGAAGATGACTCGCACGTTATGTTTTCCAAGGACCCTCCCTATGCGATCGGTTATGCCCTGAAGGTATGGAAGGGAAGTTGTTGCGGTTATTTGTCCTTCATTCTCCCCATCAGGTGCTGTAACCGTTTTCGGATCAGCTATTTGTCTTTTTAGATTTTTTATCGTTTTTTCGATGTTGCCTGGCTTGTAGCCATTGTCTCCTAAAGCTTTTCGTAGGTGTTCTAGTTCAACCTCCAAAGAGTCTGGTTCAGACATCGCTAGAGCTCTGTAGACCAGAGAGCTTATGACCGACTGTTTTTCGGAAGGGTGGTGATGGGACGTAGCATGGAGGTATCTATCCGTATGCGTTGGCTTCCGGTAAAGTTTATGGCCCAAAGTGCCATCGCTTTTCCGTTGAACCAGTACATCCAGAAAAGGGATTTGAATTTCCTGTTCTATCTCCATGGTGAATTGAATATTGGGGTGCTGGGAGTTGAGGAAGGTTAAGAAATGATTGAGGTTTTCTTTGCCGTGACTCCAAATGACGAAGGTGTCATCGACATATCGGAACCAGGTGGAGGGCTTGAGGGAAGCTTCTTGCAGAATTCTGTTCTCGAAGTTCTCCATAAAGATGTTGGCGATGATAGGAGAAATAGGGGAACCCATGGCTGCGCCTGAAGTTTGTTCATAAAACTGGGATTGAAATTGGAAATATGTAGAGTTTAGGCAATGTTCTATGAGGGGCAGTAGGTTAGGGGCAACTTTTTTGGAATTTTTAACTATGCTTAGGGTTTCATTGGTTGGGACGTTTGTAAACAGGGATACAACATCGAAACTCACTAAAATGTCTTCTGGTTGTACCTTGATAGTCTGGATCTTGTTCACCAAATCCCGGGAGTTTTGGATATGGGAGTTGTTGAGGTCTACGAGTTCCTGCAAAGGTTTGCAGAGAAAACGTGCCAAATGATATGTAGGACTGCCTATGTTGCTAACAATGGGCCTTAGTGGGATGTTGTTTTTGTGTATTTTTGGCAGACCGTAAAGCCTGGGTGGTAGGGATTCCTTGGGTGTAAGGGCTTTGGTTAGGTTTTCCGATAGACCAGCCTTCTTTAAGTGTTGTTGTTTTCTTTTCTACACTCGATGTGGGGTCACGTGATAATTTCTTGTACGTGTTGGTGTCCTCGAGCAGGTTCATAATTTTACTGCAGTAGTCCGTTTTATCCATGATGACAGTTGCATTCCCTTTGTCAGCTGGTAGTATTAAGATGTCCTTGTTTTTCTTCAAATTGTGAAGAGCAAGGTGTTCTTCTGCCTTGTGTAGAATATTGCTTATCCGTTTCCTGATGTCGTTGCCAATATCCAGTGGGAGACGATAGATGGCCGTTTCCACCTGGTTGATGATTTCTCTGGTTGGAATTTCTGTCGGTGTAATGGCGAAATTGTGCCCTTTTGCGAGGACTGATGTTTCAGCTGCGGAGAGTGTGTGGTTACTTAGGTTTTTAACTCTGTGGGTTAGGGTGGGCTGCTTTGATTGCGGACATAGTTTCCTGAATTTTTCTATTTGATTCTTGGATCTTAGGTCTGCACAGTGGAGGGCTTGTTCGTGAGTGACACGGTCAAGATCTTCCCACAGCTGTGGTTCCAAAGAGTCAGATAGACGTAGGGGAAGGTTAAGGAGTTTTTGGGAATTTTGGTCCAAAAGTTTTTTGGTGACAGATATTCTCTCCTTTACCAGTCTCAGCGAGGCCTGGTGGAGGATAGTTTTGGCTTGTTTTGATGGAAAGGGGTTTTTCAATTGAAAACATTTTGGTACCACTTGATGGTCGCGGCACCTTTTTAGGAATGTTAACGAGCACAGTTGGATGTGCAGAGTTTTCCTGAGCTTGGAAAAGGTATTAACAGAACCCAAAATTGCCTCTCCGTGTAGGCGTCTGATTTTAGTTTTAAGGCTTTCACGGCTCTTTATGTAATGAGAAGAGTATGTGGCCTCCGGATGGAGGCCGTGTTGAGGATCAGCGTTGTGTCGACGTTTCGCAAACGTTACAGTCTGCCTCATCAGGGCTGAGAGCTCCGATACTGAAGCTCTCGTGTCTCAGGTATTCCTTATATAGTTGCAGTCATCGTTCCGGATCGCTGCACCAGCCAATCGGATGTTTTAATTGATCAGCTGGTCAATTAAAAA
The DNA here is from genome assembly GCA_964007375.1 of Ophion obscuratus. Classification (NCBI taxonomy): domain Eukaryota; kingdom Metazoa; phylum Arthropoda; class Insecta; order Hymenoptera; family Ichneumonidae; genus Ophion; species Ophion obscuratus. The sequence continues at coordinate 40,359,789 of OZ023314.1, forward strand.
ACGGCCATCTATCGTCTCCCACTGGATATTGGCAACGACATCAGGAAACGGATAAGCAATATTCTACACAAGGAAAAAACCTCCGCAGCAGAATATCACGAAGGAAGAACACCTTGCTCTTCACAATTTGAAGAAAAACAAGGACATCTTAAGGGGTAAGGCCACTGTAACGGCCCAAAAAAAAAGGTTTTTTCACTAATTTTTTGCTCCCGAAATTGAAGGTATTTGAAAAAAAACTTTTAATGGCGTTATCGGGCATACATTAAACTTTATTATAAAATTTTTTTACAGTAAAAAAAAAACAAAATGGCGGTTCCACAGCTATCTTTCCGGGACATGTTTTGCTTCCAGGGCTCCGCGGCACGCAGCACCACTGGTGCACTTTTGAATCTAGAACAAAAAAAAACCATTAATCTAGAGGGCTATAGCTAGAGAATGTCGATCGGATTTTAAAAAGTATCAATTTTTGTGGATTTGGCGTGCGTTTGAAAAAAAAAATTGATTTTTGACGAAAAAAACGGCAAGTTTTTTGTTAATAAAAAATCAATAAATAAAGTTCTTGAAAATTCCGATCGACATTCTCAAGATAATGTAAATGTTCACATCTGGTTCAAATTTCAAGTAAAAAAAATGAAAATTGTTCGAGTTATGCTGCGTGCCATTTTGAAAAATCATGTTTCGAGAAAAACGCGTTTAAAGTTTTGCGAATAGTTTTTTATTGGAAAAAATTTAAAAAAAAAGTTAAAAGGATTTAAACTATTTTTAAACTAGAGGGTTTAAACTATTTTTTAAGCCAATAAAAAAAATCGATTTTTCAAAAAATTTACAGTGGCCTTACCCCTTAATACTACCAGCTGACAAAGGGAATGCAACTGTCATCATGGATAAAACGGACTACTGCAGTAAAATTATGAACCTGCTCGAGGACACCAACACGTACAAGAAATTATCACGTGACCCCACATCGAGTGTAGAAAAGAAAACAACAACACTTCTAAAGAAGGCTGGTCTATCGGAAAACCTAACCAAAGCCCTTACACCCAAGGAATCCCTACCACCCAGGCTTTACGGTCTGCCAAAAATACACAAAAACAACATCCCACTAAGGCCCATTGTTAGCAACATAGGCAGTCCTACATATCATTTGGCACGTTTTCCCTGCAAACCTTTGCAGGAACTCGTAGGCCTCAACAACTCCCATATCCAAAACTCCCGGGATTTTGTGAACAAGATCCAGACTATCAAGGTACAACCAGAAGACATTTTAGTAAGTTTCGACGTTGTATCCCTGTTTACAAGCGTCCCAACCAATGAAACCCTAAGCATAGTTAAAAATTCCAAAAAAGTTGCCCCTAACCTACTGCCCCTCATAGAACATTGCCTAAACTCTACATATTTCCAATTTCAATCCCAGTTTTATGAACAAACTTCAGGCGCAGCCATGGGTTCCCCAATTTCCCCTATCATCGCCAACATCTTTATGGAGAACTTCGAGAACAGAATTCTGCAAGAAGCTTCCCTCAAGCCCTCCACCTGGTTCCGATATGTCGATGACACCTTCGTCATTTGGAGTCACGGCAAAGGAAACCTCAATCATTTCTTAACCTTCCTCAACTCCCAGCACCCCAATATTCAATTCACCATGGAGATAGAAGAGGAAAATCAAATCCCTTTTCTGGATGTACTGGTTCAACGGAAAAGCGATGGCACTTTGGGCCATAAAGTTTACCGGAAGCCAACGCATACGGATAGATGCCTCCATGCTACGTCCCATCATCACCCTTCCCAAAAACAGTTGGTCATAAGCTCTCTGGTCTACAGAGCTCTAGCGATCTCCGAACCAGACTTCTTGGAGGTTGAACTAGAACACCTACGAAAAGCTTTAGGAGACAATGGCTACAAGCCAGGCAACATCGAAAGAACGATCAAAAATCTAAAAAGAAAAATAGCTGATCCGAAAACGATTACAGCACCTGATGGGGAGAATGAAGGACAAATAACCGCAACAACTTCCCTTCCATACCTTGAGGGCATAACCGATCGCATAGAGAGGGTCCTTGGAAAACATAACGTGCGAGTCATCTTCAAACCTCAGAAAAAACTAGCACAAGTGATTCCGAGTGCAAAAGACCAAAGACCACCATTAAGTGCACCAGGAGTATACAAGATACCCTGCTCATGCGGTAAAGTGTACATAAGAGAAACCGGGAAGAAGATCAGTACACGGATCAAAGAACCCCAACGGTGTATCAAATATGGTCATATTACACAATCAGCGCTGGCCGAACATTGGATGGAGACTGGTCATGCCATCCAGTTCGACAAAGCCCAAAGTCTGGCCCCATCAAACAACTATTTTTCCAGGAAACACCGAGAAGGCTTGGAAATCCGAAAACATCCGGACAATCTAAACAGAGATGGAGGATATCACGTCAATCCTATTTGGCACACCGTCCTCCCGGTTTTTTAATTGACCAGCTGATCAATTAAAACATCTGATTGGTTGGTGCAGCGATCCGGAACGATGACTGCAACTATATAAGGAATACCTGAGATACGAGAGCTTCAGTATCGGAGCTCTCAGCCCTGATGATGCAGACTGTAACGTTTGCGAAACGTCGACACAACGCTGATCCTCAACACGGCCTCCATCCGGAAGCCACATACTCTTCTCAATTTATGTTTTGTTAACCCGACAATTGAGATGTTGAGGTGACGAAAACCTTCGCCGAACTTTTTTCTTAACTCTGCACGCCGAGTCGATGCAAGGCATTTCCAGTGTACTTGTGTGGTACCTACTTTGTACTTTTATCTAATTGGGATATCATTTTTTTGTTATAATGGGATCATGACTTCTTTAAATTAAATATTTTCAAAAATATTATTCCTGAGCTTTAACAAACTAGTAAATTTGCTTGGCTATTTCATAAAAGTGATTTTACTTTTTTGTGCATTTGATTTAAAGAAATATAATGAAAACATTGTTTGAATTCAAATAAAAAGTCTAGTTCGAGATATTCGAGATAAATCAAATTTTCTATATAATAGAACAAGTGTTTTTTTTTACTTTTTCAAAGTTTTTCAAGTTATAGGTATAGTCAGGTCTGCAGCGCCCTGCCTAGCCCTTGGGGCGTCTGGGACAAGATGAGAGATGCCGCCTTTCTGATACAAATATTTTCACACAAAATTCACACAAAAATACCAATTAACAAATAATTGATAGTGGATTCGGTGGTTCGTCACTTCCACCGTATTTATTGACTCCAAAGCATGAAAACAAAATTAAACACAAATTAACATATAGTTGCTAGCAGACCCGGTCGTTCGTCACTTCCACCGTATGTCACATCCCGAAGGGATGAGATCGTAACATTTTGTTTCCCTCTTTGTTGCCTACGCCTAGCTCAATGGCACGGAATCAGAGTGAAAAGGGGATGTGTGCGTGTGTAACGTGGCGTTACGGACTTTCCGTGATTGGATAGGTATTAGAGGAATAATTCGACAGATTTGCAAAGGTGGACAAAGTTAATCCCAAAAACAATGTCGTTAATCGTTGTTACGCTATTCAAAAAGTTAACTTCGTCAATCGTTAAAGTGTTAGTTTCTTGAAAATTTAACGCAAGTTAAAGTTATCCGCTAAAGTTAACAATCTATATGAAATTGTAGGTCATTATTATTATGTTTTACCTAACTTTTTTGTAAAATTAACCAGTGAAATATGGATTTCATAGCCATACATGCTGTGCTGCTGAATCGCGCCAACATATGTGCTCTGGAAGTTACGTCCCCGAAAAAGACTGGTGGCCAGAATTGGGCGACGAAATCCATGATTTCGGCTCAAGGCTAAATGACTAATCGACTAAATAACGATAATATTTTGTTTTGTTTTTGTCAGGTCGTCCCTCGGCTTACAAATAGTTGTACAAATGCATTATACGCGTGACAGATTCCACACGTGCATACTTATTTAGTTGAAACCTTAATTGACATCTATCTTCCCAAAAGTTTTCTTGGATTTCCCATTTTTTATTAAATTGTAATTCTCTTATTTGTTTTTGTTTATGCCGTACGGGTTCGTGGCGTATTCGCCGTGAATGTGACTCTAAGATACTTTGAGTCAGCTGTTGCTTTACATTTCGCGGCTCGCGGCTATTCCGATGCTGCGTTGACAAAGTCGCTTCCTCGTGACGTAGCTCGCGGGCGGTGATTTCGTACGTACTTGTATGTTATGTACATGATAATGATTACAACAGGGATGACTAAATTTATAGAATAATTTCTGATAATTTGTTTATAGGTTGATACGGAATCGTGATCGTTATCCAATTTTGTTTTTAAATTCTCAATCCGTTCTCCTATTCTGTTTATTTCCGCTGGATCATTTATTATTTCGTGAGGTATACTAGTTTCTAGTAGCGGATGCTGATATATCTACTTCTGAAAACAGAAACGATAGATTATACGGTGGTAGGAACTTTATAGTTTCCTCCTGATTGGTTTCTTTTAAGAGGGAAAGGTACCTCATCGCGGTCGGTATGGCAGATCGCGATAATAGATACCCACGGATTTCCGAAACGGCTCTTCAGAATCTCATGAAATTTGACCAGACAATGTCAAATTGATAAACGAAAGGCTGTCTTCTCATTAGATTTCTTGAATCGAAGAAAAAAAAGTAGATTGTATTACCATGCTGAACTCGCAATGGAAATGATGAAAAATAAAAAGTTTGGCTAAAGCCACGACTTAGAAAGAAGAAGAGCTTTGTAGCCACGTTGAAAACACGTATTTTGGCACCTCAATCATTTCATTCCTCCGCATATTTCAGGAAATCCGTGGAAAGTCGTAAATAGTAGGTAATTGTTGACGATTCCGAGGAAATCTCGCTCGACATTTGGGAACTGAGTTCCCGTGAATTCCGCCGAGGCACCCATGGCCGAATGGCGTGCACCGAGAATTTGACAGTTTAAATATGGCGACGTGCGAACTGCTCAAAAATCTAATTGTTGCTTTTCGAAGCAGTAAAGTGTTAAAAACAATTTTTGTGATGTATTACGTGCTATTATTTTGTGATATTACAAAAAAAAATTGGATCATGCCATTTACCGGGTAAACTGCGAGCGACGTGGAGGTACGTACTCATTTTTCTCTCTCTGTTTTTCGGAAAATTATTTCGTGGAATTGCCTCTACATCTATTTGTTCTTCCCGTATTTTTATTTATTCTTTTTGTTTACCTTTTTCTTCACCGGTAGTTATACTTGCAAAAAGTATGTGCGAAATCTCACAAATGAATGTGAGGTTAAGATATACTTTCTCCAGAGTACTGCGAGAGAGAAAGCTTTGAGCAACAAATTATAACTTTTTTCAGATTCTGTATGTCATATGTGTTCATGCCATCGAACCTTATGATGATGATGGACAGGAAAAGAAGTGCATTCCATTGGCGAAGGACTGCGGAGGAACTTGGAAGAACCACCGACACTGAGATTCGGACCTATGTCGAAGCTCAGGGCAACAAATCTCATTAAGTGAAAAATGTTGCAGCAATTCAAGGTAAGTGAAAACGTGTTCTAGTACAAAAAAGCCTGCAATGGCCCTGTGCATATGCACATAAGCATAGCTCTTGCAGCAAAGTAAAATTTGCTGCAAGAGACCATGCAGAATACCATAGTATATAATACAATATATACGCATATAATATAATAGAGTATCATGCACAATGCAATCTACTTGTGCTTGGCAGCAAAATCCTCACAGGCCCATTGCATAAGGTTTGGTTTGTACAAACCAACGGAGGCAATATCATCGCAGTGGCACTTATATCGCTTTGTCTTGCGAAGATTTTCCTTCCAATGCAGTATGCCTGCTGTGGTCTTTCACAAAAATGTACGTACGAAAATCTTATTGAAAAGCCCAAGTAAATAGCATAACGCATGAAACTGTTACGTGTATCCGTGCGCTATGTAATGTACTTGTGCTTCGCAGGAAGATATTTACAGGAATAGCGCAGAGAACGCTACTTTTCGCAAAGAGACACAACGTCTCTGCAAGCATCTTTGTGCTGGATTGTCGCAGGCATATTGTGTCGAAAAGAAAATCTTCGCAGGCACGAAGGGCTGCAAGTGAGCTTGCAATGATATTGTCTCCGTTGCTCTTTGCGGACCACAGTTTTCTGTCCAATATGCTTGCGACGATCTTCCACGAAGATACTCCGGAAGATCTTGCTGCAAAGCCCATGTACATGGCGTAATGCATGAAAATGTTACTTGTATTCATGCGCTATGTATTGTACTTGTGCTTCGCAGTAAGATTTTCACAGGCATACCGCAGAGTTCGCAAAGAGACACAAGACCTTCGCAGGCATCTTTATGCTCGATTGTCGCAGGCATATGCACCGACAAGAAAATCTTCGCAGGCACGAAGGGATACAAATGAGCTTCAAATGACATTGCATCGATGGCTCTTTGCGAACCACAGTATTCTGTCTATAGTGCTTGCGAAGATGCACCTATGACCACTCGGTTGTCGCGCAAATATACCATCCGTTTAAAGTACGTATTCTTATTATTTTTATATCCATCACTTAGTTTACTATTTCAAAATATTCTTTTCGGATCAATCTTTTCCGTACTTTTCGCGTAAAAAATAATAATATAAATATAAGAAATATAATCAAGCGGGCGGAAGGGTCAGAAAATGAGAAGAAAAGTATCAAATAAAGGCACAATATGCGAACAAGAAAAAAGTGGGAAACATGTAGAACGCGAATGAAACTCAAAAACCAAATAAGAGAAAACAAAACACCTGACGGGAAATAAAAGAATGTACAATGGATTCGATAAACGACAGAGAATACAAAGTATTAAAGAAATGAAAGGCAAAAGAAGATAGAAGTGCGTAAAAGGTAAAAAGCAAGCGCGCGTAAATAAAAAAGAAAAACTCGTGCAGACTGAATAGGGTTAGGGGGCGGCGGGGGGTGCAAAAAGTCAAAAACAAGAACGGGTAAATGAAAATTACAAAGTATTGCTAAAATAGGAAAAACATGAAAAATCTACAAAAGGAAGACAACCATTTTGCTGAAAATGCTTCGATTTTTTTAGTTTATTTCGAAACGACCCAAATAAAATATTTTATCGGCAGAATGTTTGTATGCAATATCCACACAAATATTCTAAAATGTTCATACAGATATTCCGCCGATAAAATATTTCATTTGGCTCGATAAAATAATACATTCTGCCCATAAAATATTTAATTTGGGCCATGTTTCGAAATAAGCATAAGCATAAGAACAAATGAAGCAATTCCAGCCCTAAAATCTAAAGTTTTCACAGAATTTATGCAACTGGCCTTTTTGTACATTTTTCATATTTTCTCCTTTTTACAATAGTTTGTAATTTTCACTTAACATTCTTGTTTTCGACTCAATTGCCCCCCCCCCCCCCACTTATTCTTATTGAGTCCCACTCTTTTCCTCTTGTAGATTTGTTATCCTTTCTTCATATTCTGCAACAGCTTTTCTGCTTGCAGAAAAAAAGCTTGCTTTCGACTTTTTACGCATTTTTCTCCTTTTTTTTCATTCCTTTCATACTCTGTATTCTCTGTCGTTCATCCATTTCATCGCACATTGTTTTATTTTCTGCTATGTTTATTGTTTCCTTATATTAGCTTTTGGGCTTTATTATATTTTTATTTGGATTCCACTTTTTCGTGCTCGAATATTTTGCCTTTATATCGAAACTCTTTTTCCCATTGTCTGACACTTTCGCCCACTCTGTTATAATGTTATTTTTATATTATTATTTTTGGTGTTCTTCTATTGATTACATATTGTATTGGCAGAATATTTGTATGAAACATTCTGAAATATTCATTTTGAAATATTCACACAAATATTTCGAAAAAAAACATAAAAAATTAAAGCAATTCCAGCCTTTAAAATTTCGATATTGTTATCTTTCTTTCTTTTTCTGCAATATTCTTATTCTCTTTCATTCCGTTCATACTTCGTACTTTCTGTCGTTAATCCATTCTATCCCATGTTCTTTTATTTTTTGCTGTGTTTATTGTTTCTTGTTATTTGCTTTTCAGGTTTTATTAGCTTTCTACTTGATGCCCATTTTTTTGCTCGCATATTTTACCTATATATCGATACTTTTTTGCCATTGCCTGACACCCCCTGCTATATTTATTATTTTTATTGTTATTATTATTGGCGGGCTTTTCTATTAATTTGCTTTTAAAATGTAGTAGCAGCGATTTATGCTGAGATATTACCCCTAAAAAACTTTAAAAAGTAAAAAAGGACGCCAAGTAATAAAAAGTTCCCTTGAAAATTATTAGGTGTTTTACTATTTATAAAATTCTAATTAAACTCGTAATATTTTTTATTCTATTTCAAATAATGGTTTTATTTAGAGTATTACTTTTTCATTTTAAACGTACAAAAGAAGTGAAATATTTTTTTATGAAAAAGCCAAGTACGTTTACTAGACACGTGCACAAGATTATCAAATCCTAAGAACAATATTTTCTTAACATTTTATTTTTTAAACCAGGACCGACACTGGTAGGTGGGCGATCGGGGTTCGGCTCTGGCGGTGCTCCGAGTTAAGCAGCATTGTGCGCGGCCAATATTCGGAGCGGTGACCGCTTAGCTGTGCATCGGCTGGCGCACCAACCAACGAGCGGGAAGCCAATACTTCTGATACCTAAATGTAGATGTTTGAGTTAAAGTCTCTGCACCAAAAATCAGAAGAATATAGGGCCGTCTATACCGGTACAGGTTTTCCACAGTTTTCCGGTACCCTCGGCAAATGCGGTATAGTGTACCTCAAGACGGCTGTGGACGCAACGGAATTTAGTTTAGATTAGCGAAGTGCAGGTAGGGAGTAATAGGAAAGGGTTCAATTTGAAAGGGGCTACACGTAAAAACCCGCAAGGGTATACGTTGGAATATTGGAAATGAAAACATTTGAATACCATTTAACTATCATAATAAACAACCGAATTATAATTATATATAAGTACAACGTATGCATCACACAAGTACACTGGAAATGCTGTGCAAAGACTTGGCGTGCATGGTTAAGAATAAAAGTTCGGGAAGATACACAATTTCCTTACAGAACCGTTTCTACTGCTTGCTTAAATAACTTCCGCAACAATTTATTTTCTTAGATTATTTCCAATTGTAACGGCGCATTAGTGACCGTATCAAGTATATTAAGATTATTACGAATGAGATGTTCGACTGTACTTTGTGACAGGAAAAATAATTTAACTAAAATTTCCTCGACGTCACATCTCGACACGCGGCAAAAGAGGAAAGCTTGTCCTAATCGACATAGAACCAATGATCGATCGCGACTAATATCCGAGCGATCGATCCTCCATTATTGCAGCAGCACTGTGCCGATAGAAATTAAGCGACGAATTGTCAACCGCGCAAAATTCGCCTATAAAAGGGACGAACTCGTGCTTGCGTTGGCTCGGTCTCTGGCTGTTTTCTGGTCTTGTCGCTCCGTTCAGCCCGACCTGGTTTGTAAAAGTAGCGAGTCTGTCTCCGTCTGTGAGCGGGCTCGCGCCTTGACAAGGAGATGGAGCCGTTGTATTCCTCCAGAACGTAAAATTTGTACGCGCGAGCGAATTGCCATAATTTGGTCATAATTGTCAAAGTATCCGTTAATTCGTTAAAGTCTCCGAGAAAGATATAATGTGTACACCAATCGTCAAAGTCGGGAGTCTTCCGTTTGACGAGAGATAAATAAGTGAGTAAGAATAAATTTATATATCGGCCAGCATCTTCTATAATTTTCTGCAATTTCTCCTGGTCCTCCAACGTGCCACCCTGGACTTTTGTCTCAGCTCGGGTAAATTTTCAAGTTCATAAACTGTTTAAATCCGTAATTTCATGTTTGTCAATTTCATAAAACTGTCTAGCGTCCAACATTTCAATATTTATGAAATTTAGCCCATGAGCCCTACCAGCCGATGGACCAGTGCCGCGGTAGGTGAAGGAGTATTTAACGAAAAATATTTCCTGTCTCAACTTTGACAGACTATCGAAAATGGAGCGATAGGTGTCGAGGATACTATCGATATTATTTTTCTACCAACAAGAGGGGCGCATCGTAATCTAAATACATTTGAATACCATTACATCAAAATGTATACGACGCAATAGATTTCATAAGATATATGGTGGTTCTGCAATATTGTAAAAAATGTACCATCGTACTGTATAGAGTCGCGGCGTGTCGTCAGTCCGTCAGTGGCATCGAGGTCGGTGGGTCAACCAGTGGCGTCAATGTCGAGATTTCGAGAACCGTGTAGTCTAGGAGTAGAATCACTAAATCGACTTATACTTTCCGGAATCAGTAACTTGGTTTGCACTTATATAATGAATTACATTTATTTATGTCTGTTTTAGCCTAATAGTTAAATTATTGAAAAAACGATATCCTTCGCCGAACTTTTATTCTTAACCATGCACGCGTCGTTGCGCAGCATTTGGAAATGCTGCGCAACGACTTGGTGCAGCATTTCAACTATACATCTTATGAAATCTATTGCGTCGTATACATGTTGATGTAATGGTATTCAAATGTATTTAGATTGCGATGCGCCCCTCTTGTTGGGGGAAAAATAATATCGATAGTACCCTCGACACCTATCACTCCATTTTCGATAGTCTGTCAAAGTACAGTCGAACATCTCATTCGTAATAATCTTAATATACTTGATACGGTCACTAATGCGCCGTTACAATTGGAAATAATCTAAGTAAATAAATTGTTGCAGAAGTTATTTAAGCAAGCAATAGAAACAGTTCTGTAAGGAAATTGTGTATCTTCTCGAACTTTTATTCTTATTCATGCACGCCAAGTCGTTGCGCAGCATTTCCAGCGTTCTTGTGTGATGCATACGTTGTACTTATATATAATTATAATTCGGTTGTTTATTATGATAGTTGAATGGTATTCAGATGTTTTCATTTCCAATGTTCCAACGTATACCCTTGCGGGTTTTTACGTGTAGCCCCGTTCCAATTGAACCCTTTCCTATTACTCCCTACCCGCACTTCGCTAATCTAAACTAAATTCCGTTGCGTCCACAGCCGTCTTGAGGTACACTATACCGCATTTGCCGAGGGTACCGGAAAACTGTGAAAAACCCGTACCGGTATAGACGGCCCTATATTCTTCCGATTTTTAGTGCATAGACTTTAACTCAAACATCTACATTAAGGTATCAGAAGTATTGGCTTCCCGCTCACTGGTTGATGCGCCAGCCGATGCACAGCTAAGCGGCCACCGCTCCGAATATTGGCCGCGCACAATGCTGCTTAACTCGGAGCACCTCCAGAGCCGATCCCCGATCGCCCATCTACCAGTGTCGGTCCTGGTTTTGAAAATAAAATGTTAAGAAAATATTGTTCTTAGGATTTGATAATCTTGTGCACGTGTCTAGTAAACGTACTTGGCTTTTTCATAAAAAAATATTTCACTTCTTTTGTACGTTTAAAATGAAAAAGTAATATTCTAAATAAAACCATTATTTGAAATAGAATAAAAAATATTTCGAGTTTAATTAGAATTTTATAAATAGTAAAACACTTAATAATTTTCAAGGGAACTTTTTATTACTTGGCGTCCTTTTTTACTTTTTAAAGTTTTTTAGGGGCATTTCACATCTTTTTGAAACGGAAACAATTTTAAGAAATTGTTGGAAGTATTTATTTTTAACAGCAACTGTCGTGGTGTTTAACATTTAAAAATTCTATATGTAGGTTATTTTTTTCATTTTTGTTGTCGCACACAGTCAATACCACATACTATCTCAGAGTCCTTTCTCTAACAAGTACATTAACACTACTGTGTTGAAAATCTACCATCATACAGAAAAGCCATACACCATCTCACATGAACTCTTCGCACAGAAATAATAGAGCGCATGATCACGGATATAAATTTTTTGTATGAGTACTGGTGCCGTGTGAAAAATGTTTGAAAAGCGATGGACCAGTTACTTATCCAATGTCCTGAACGATCAGCATCAGGCCCGCAAATCCTTCCTCAAATTTTTCCGCTGACAACAAATATATTCGACTTACTCTACTAATAACACTGTCCTTGTGTTCAACATTGGAAAATTCTATTTGTCGATTATTCTTTTCAGTTCCTTAATGATGACAGTCACTACCGGGTGTTATTCCCCAAATCCCTTCTTTGTCAAGTAACATTCACAACGCTAATGTGTCGAAGAACTGTCGAAAGACTTATACTACACAGAAGACACATACTGCCCAAACTACACATAAATCCCGTCTTTGACAAGTAACATTCACACTGCTCCTGCGTCAAACAAACTATTAAAAAGCTTATACACCAAACTGTATGAATCCCTTTTTTAATGAGTTCCATTCCCACAGGTACAGTGCAGAAAGACCAGTGAAATTCTCACTGGTACTGCATCGAAGAACCGTTACAAAGTTTATATGCCACAGTATGCATAATGCCTTTCTTTGACAAGCGACATTCACACTACTATTAAAAATATCTGTGGAAAGAGTCATGCGCCGAACTATGCATGAAACCCTTCTTTGACAAGTAGCATTTACACCGCTGCTGTCGAAAACTCACTGGTACTGCATCGATGAACTGTAACAAAGTTTATATGCCACATTATGCATGATGCCTTTCTTCGAAAAGCGACATTCACACTACTATTAAAAATAACTGTCAAAAGAGTCATGCGCCACACTATGCATGAAACCCTCCTTCGACAAGTAGCATTTACACCGCTGCTGTCAAAGATGTTGAAAGACTCATACGCCATACTGCGCAAGGATACAGCACAGCACGCATAATCCCTTTTTTTGACAAGCGACATGCATTGCTGCTATTGAAGCGACTGTTATTGAAGTGTCGGAAGACTCATGCGCCACACTACGCATGAAGCCTTCTTTTCACAAGTAATATTCGCACTAGTATTGCATCAAAGTTGAAATGCTCATATGCCACATTACGCATAATCCCCTTCTTCAGCAAGTGATGGTTGCATATGTTTGAAGTAATAGAATCATATTTTTGAAGTAATAGATAAAGGCTACGAAAATTCTTCTGCTAGTCACATTTTTCTAGGTTAAATCATGAATATTTTCTTTGAACATTCGGCGATCCCGTGTTTTTATAGTCGTTACTTAGAGTTGTTTAATGTATAAAATAAATACGTCACAATAAATTATTATACCAATAATAACGTAGAATGAAAAAAATCGCGCACATTTAGTAGATTTATATATTTTTACATTTTCTCTGAAACGTCACGGCTACGAAAATTCTTCTGCTAGTCACATTTTTCTACGTTAAATAATGAATATTTTCTTTCAACATTCGGCGATCCCGTGTTTTTATAGTCGTTACCTAGAGTTATTTAATGTATAAATTATTACCGCCGGCAAAACTCGTATCCACGAGCAGACGACGCGTCAGCTGGGGCGAGAGCCGATAAACGCTGCCCTTCACACATTACTTTTTTTGGCGTGATGCTATGAAGTGTAATCTCGAACGAATCTCGAACGACAAGTGTGGAAGAATTTTCGTGTAAAAAATCGTCCGAAAATTCGGCCGAATATTATGAGATCTCAAGACTGAGTAGACGAATCGAAAAATTACCCAAACAAAATCGATAGGAAAAAATAACATTTCATTGGTAAAATGTCATTAGATTTTTTATTCATCCCCGTGTTTTCGCCTAATTTCGAATCCAAGTTAAAGTGTCGTCTGCTAAAGCACATCTTACTGTATAAAGAGTCGCGGCGTGTCGTCAGTCCGTCAATGCCTTCGAGATCGGTGGGTCGACCAGTGGCGTCAAATCGGTTTTTTTTATTACTTGGCGTCGAGACGCTGCCGTGTCTCTTAATCTATCGAATTTCTAAACATTAACCTCCCCTGTAGGAAAATGATTTTTTTTCACAGCAGAATGTAACAGAACATTATTTTATTTTCACACATATACCCTTTCGGGCTTTTGCATTCACTCATTTCAACTTTCATAATTCCAATAATATATTAACGAAATAGGGGCTAAATTCCGTCTTCTCCTTCTCCCCCTATCACCGCAGTTTTTCTTGTCGCTATCCTGTCGAACTGCCCTACTATTTAACAGATTTCCTCTGTTGTTTCTTCTTTTTACAGCCTTCAGCCATCTTTTTGTGTGGTTATTTTGTTATTCTGTCCATTATCTGAATTTCTTCAGCGCAGCCTCTGCCATTTGTGCTTTCAACTTTTCGCACCCCCTATATGTGCCAGGCTGTCCTTTCCTCTGATGCACACTGTACATCATGTGTTTCTGTATTCCTTGCCCGTTTGCCTCTCCACACTCAAGAATTTAATCTATACCCAGCTTTCGGTAATTTCTCCCCTCATCTTTCTGTTTGCCTAGTATTCCTCCATCCCCACTTCTTTCTTTATGTCTTTAAGGGATATGCATAACCTTGGAATTCCAAAAAATCTATTTTTGGTTTATTTTATTTTCTTATTAGGTAGAGTCTTGACTTTGATTTGGTTCAAAGATTTTGGAAAAATTTCAAAAATTGCCCGAGTTATGACGATTTTAGTGAAGCGGGTCAGAACGTTACGGCTCTAGCGCTGCGCGGTGCATTTTATGGTTTCTAAGGGCATTGATATGACTTTGTCCAATCCGGCTGTTTGAATGTTGTACGGTGCAGGAATTGCAGATTGAAGGTATGAATAATCATTGTTATGATATCCTCCATCTCTGTTTAGATTGTCCGGATGTTTTCGGATTTCCAAGCCATCTCGGTATTTCCTGGAAAAATAGCTGTTTGATGGGGCCAGACTTAGGGCTTTGTCGAACTGGATGGCATGGCCGGTTTTTTAATTGACCAGCTGATCAATTAAAACATCTGATTGGCTGGTGCAGCGATCCGGAACGATGACTGCAACTATATAAGGAATACCTGAGAGACGAGAGTTTCAGTATCGGAGCTCTCAGCCCTGATGATGCAGACTGTAACGTTTGCGAAACGTCGGCACAACGCTGATCCTCAACACGGCCTCCATCCGGAAGCCACATACTCTTCTCATTACATAAAGAGCCGTGAAAGCCTTAAAACTAAAATCATTGTTATTTTATGGCACGCAAGTAGTCCATACACCAAGGCATTTTCTTACGATACAATTTTTCAAATAACGGTTGGGACGAAAGAGTGCATTTCATAGGTAGATATTTTAAATAAAAGGTGTTCAATTTTGTTACTAGCTCTATTAGTAAAGGGGATATAAGCGACGAAAATTAATCACATTACCTCTCACTCAACGTTTCGTCCCTTTCACTTATCGTTCCGTCTTTTCCATAAAAACGTTCCTTGCTCATATCTCCATTACCAATGGAGGTAGCGAAAAAAAATGAGAGACATTTTTTATTGTCAATCCAAAAAGAAACATCTTTAATTTCACACTTTTTTCTACAAAATGCACTTTTCGTCACAATCGTCATTATAACGATCAAATTGTTTATAAGGGGAAAAACGATTGTAGAACAAAATAAATGTCCTATTCGTATTCCCCGTACCCGAAACCAGAAAGGACCGCCGAAGCAGTCCCAAACATTTATTCGCAAATGATATACGGAAAAAGTGGATTTAGGACGTTTTCTTCGCTTGCGTTTATTTCGAAAGTATACTTTGCAATATAGCGCACGTCATATCTCAGAATATAATCTTTCGAATTACTTTAAATTTGGATTAGACATATTTTATAACATATTCAATCGACTGACCGGATAAACGTTTAATGTCGTTATTTTAGGTCGACAATGGACCTTTTCTTTAAAAACAGTGGTATTTATACAATTTTTGAAATTTCGAAAATGTATCCGGTGGGTTTGTAGCTTTACCATTGTACTAAAAGTATATTCTTCCATTTTTTACTTTAGATGAATCCACTTATCGGAATCATGTACGCGACCGAGCAGTGCGGAGGGTACAGTCTTGAGATTAAATAACAATGATTATGTTGTTTATATATGAGGTATTTCAAAGGTTTTCGAACGGCCTAAAAGCCTGACCTTCTTCAATATTTTTTTTAAATTGGTGATGTTTTTGTACCATATATTTTGAGTACGTGGCATTTTTTTCAGATTTTTATCGGCTCGCTAAATCGGCTAACTTGGAGATAAGATTTTACACGTGATAAAATTGCAAATGATCGTATCGTAGTGATCTCCTCGTCGTACGAAAAAATGTCCTCTACAAAAAAGATGCGTTCTTCTATGAACTATTTTGAAAAAAAAAATTCAAGATTTTCCAAGTACTACAAAACTTAAAAAAAATATTTTCTCTTTAATTTTTTAACCCCAATCACTGGGTTGATCGTGCTGAAATTTCCACTGAATTTTCTTTTATTAGTATAAAATAACATGTGTACGTTTCATTCTTGGCTGGGCTTGCGTTCAGTTAATATCGTCGTCTTAAATTTAAGGGGAAACTGTTTTTGTTGAATAACTCGGGGATTTACAATTTTTAAGTGGAAAAGGTAATGACTAAACTTGTAGAAAATCGACTGCTTTAAAACTTTGGTCATTGCAGTTTTTTCTCTATCATCGATATTTTTCGAATTAAACGTGAAAAAGCGACTATTGCATTATCTCGTTCATTTTGAATTTTAGGTCATAAACGAACATAAATAAACTTATAGAGAATGAAATTCTCGACAATTTTGGTCTCTACCTTTTTTTTCCTAGAGTCAATATGTAACGGCGTATGCCAACGGTAAAAAAAAAACGAGAAGCGTGGAAATATTATTTCGCGAACCATTCGCTCTTTACATTTACCGTTGGCGTACGACCATAAATATTGATTCCAGGAAAAAAAAGGTAGGAACAAAAATTGTCCCAAATTTCATTCTCTAAAAGTTTGTTCATGTTCGTTTATGCCCTAAAGTAAAAAATGAACGAGATAATGCAACAGCCGCTTTTTCAGGTGTAATTCGAAAAATATCGATGGTAGTGAAAAAAGTGTCATGACCAAAGTTGTAAAGCGCTCGATTTCCGATTTCATAGTTTAGTCATTACCATCGCTAATGTCTAGCTAATAGCGCTAATATCTTCATATGAGCGCTGTCGTTCGCAGCGCGTCACCAGCAAAGACCTGCTGAGCGGTGCGAAGCTCTCCGCACCTACCGATTACAAGCGTGGTCGAGAAAAGAGTCCATTGTTTAAATGATTGATTGCAAATTTCGTCACTGCATTTTTCTACCAGCCGCCGGCGAACACTCACGGTGTGTCATGATTTACGTCAATATTTGGCGACGGGCTATACTCGAGAAGAAAATGCAATCAATTATTTAGATAAGTGAATGTGTAATGTAAAACTAGATCGAACGGAAGTGTTAATATCTTCATATAAGTGCTGTCGTTCGCAGCGGGTCACATGCTGAGCGGTGCGAAGCTCTTCGCACCTACCGGTCACAAGCGTGGTCGGGAAAAGAGTCCATTGTTTAAATGATTGATTGCAAATTTCGTCACTGCATTTTTCTGCCAGCCGCCGGCGAACACTCGCGATGTGTCATGATTTACGTCAATATTTGGCGACGGGCTATACTCGAGAAGAAAATGCAATCAATTATTTAGATAAGCGAATGTGTAATGTAAAACTAGATCGAACGGAAGTGTTAATATCTTCATATGAGCGCTGTCGTTCGCAGCGGGTCACATGCTGAGCGGTGCGAAGCTCTTCGCACCTACGGGTCACAAGCGTGGTCGGGAAAAGAGTCCATTGTTTAAGGGGGGATTGTCTTTTTTTTCGCAAAATTTACCGCTTTTTGGGAATTTTTTTGTGAAGAAAGTATACAACGGAAAACTTATGAAACTTGGCATATAGTTTTATTGATCTGTTTACTACATACAAAAAAATTTTTAAACAATTTCATCAAAAAATCCGCCTCCCACCCCCTCGACGCGCGATGGTCCTTTTTTGATGGTGTGCACGATTTCTCAAAAACTATTCAACCGATTGCCTTCAAATTTGGACAGAATGCTCAGCTGACATCTTTTTATCGTTTGATGAAGCAAAAAAACCATACGTTTAATAGTTTTTTATTTATAACAAAAAATCGATCAATTTTTTTTCGAAAAATCGATACTTCAAGTTCAAAACGTCACCAAATCGTCAATTTTTTTTTCCCTTCATCGAACGATAGCTATATGTGTCAAAAGTAAAATGCTTTTTGGGTTTTTGTTGCAGGATGAACGTGAAGGCTGTAATCGTGCACACCATCAAAAAAGGACCATCGCGCGTCGAGGGGGGTGGGAGGCGGATTTTTTGATGAAATTGTTTAAAAATTTTTTTGTATGTAGTAAACAGATCAATAAAACTATATGCCAAGTTTCACAAGTTTTCCGTTGTATACTTTCTTCACAAAAAAATTCCCAAAAAGCGGTAAATTTTTCGAAAAAAAAAGACAATCCCCCCTTAAATGATTGATTGCAAATTTCGTCACTGCATTTTTCTGCCAGCCGCCGGCGAACACTCACGGTGTGTCATTAATTACGTCAATATTTGGCGACGCGCTATACTCGAGAAGAAAATGCAATCAATTATTTAGATAATTGAATGTGTAATGTAAAACTAGATCGAACGGAAGCGCTAATGTCTTCATATGAGCGCTGTCGGTTGCAGCGCGTCACCAGCTAAGACTAGCTCAGCGGTGCGAAGCTCTCCCCTGCTAAAAATGTCCGATTGAATATTATTAACCATCATAGGAATAATGCATAATTCTCATGATATCCTTACGGACCTATCACGCTCTCCCTTGGTGGTGCGTAAATATTGGTTCGTTTCGAATATAAACCAATGCTCCGTGTTATAAATGTGAAGTTCGTCATTGCTACTTTATGAATTAGAATAGATTTCTATGCGATCCGTTAAATTCTATCAGATGCATACCTTACCCACGGTTTAGTTGTATATGATTTCTTTGTCATTCAGATACCAATTGAATTCTTTCGTCTTCGTCTCATTGTAGGGCATGATTCTATCGTTTTTGTATCATTACATTTTCTTTTCTTTTTTCGAATAATAGATATACGATTATGCTCCTAACATTTCCTATGCACTACGGATGAATCAAATTGAATCTTATCCCGCACTTACAACTCGCATCATATTCTATATGAAAAATGAAGTTTTATGAAAAAGATGTGATAGGGACAACAAAAGATGCTATAGAAAATGATGAAATGGAATCGAAAATAGTAAACACTTTTACTGTTAGCAAAATTATTGAGCCTTGATCAGTATACATCTATTCAAGTAATTAATAGCAGCGCAAAACATCAATAAAAGTTATTTTTCCAATTGAAATTCAGTTGACTAAATATAATCAAGAGTGAATATACAAAGTCAGCCCGATATTTTCGGCCATTTTTTACTCTTGTACACGATGGCGACGAGATATATATATATTGTGACGGAAAATTCCTCTTCCCTGATTGTCACTAAAGGGATCTCCGATTTTCCCGCCGATTTATTTAAGGGCGCCAGCCGCCGTGGCGGCTCGCCCGGAAAATTGGTCGATCGAAGTCCGGCCGGAGGTCACCCAAGTTGCCGGCTAGCTGCAGCCTTGGGTCGTGGCAGAGGGGCAGGGTTAGGGGCAAAGAAAATTTACACACACTCGATAACAAAAAAAAACAACACTGATATAATAAATGAAAGGATCACCATTTATTCTCCTCTCTCTCTCTCTTCGCCATTTTTCCGCAACTAAAACGGGTCCGCGGGGAACGGGCAGTCTCGGCGTTGGTCACACTCGCACTCCGTCACCTTCGCGTCGAACAACCCGGGGACCTTGCCTACGAGAGGAACGAGCCAGACGATCTCCGTCCACTCGTTCGTCTCCCCAAAGCTACCCGACGGTCCGTCGACTCCCAGTCACTCACATTTCACACCAACATCGACGACTACACGCACACTCACACCAACATCGACGACTGCACTCACACCCACACTGACGCATTCACCTTTAATTTTCCTCGCGGATAGAACAACGCGCGCACACTCCGCCGTGACCCCGAACCACGCGACCCACGATTAAAATATATTAATAAAATAAAGAAGAACCGAAAAAGGGGGGGGGGAACTAAACACAGCCTCCGTGAGGTGGAGGCCGCCGCCAGGCCCGAAACATTGGGCTTACGTCGACGGACGATGTGACTAGCCGAGGGCGGCACCAGTTCGCGACATTATAAAGCGAATTGGCCGAAACTCACCGGCACTAACGTAGACGCGAAAAGGTCCTCCGAACGCTGTCCGACCCGCTCGACACTCTACGGCGAAGTCCCTATCATATCTCTCTTAATTACGAGCGGAACGTCAGCTCTCTCCCCGCCCTTTCTCAATCTTTCCCGAATTTTCTTTCGGGCGCGGCGCGTTCCCACCCGTCTGTGTATTCGCATGTGTGTGCGTGCGTGTGTGTGTGTGTGTGTGTGTGTGTGTGTGTGTTCGCATGTGTGTGTGTTGGCATGTGTGTGTGTTCGCATGTGTGTGTGAAGGGTACGCGAGGGCGGTCGACGAGTGACGTTCGGTACAGGGATCCTCGTCATCCTTTTCGCTCTTGCCGAAAGTTTCCCCTTGCGTTTGGCACGTTTTTGGTGGCAGGTCCTTCGATAACCGCATTTATTGTCGCAGTTCGGGCCCCAATCGACGCGCTTGAGCGGATCGAAGGTGCCACCCATAATCGCCGTTCTGCTTTGACCGGACGTTGGCCTCCGAGAGTGTCGGCAGAGTCGGCATTTCCCTTTTTCCCTCCATCGAACCGTCAGTTTTCTCCCCGCCACACCCGTCCTCCAAATCCTTAGCCATTGTGTGTGTGTGGGTGTGCACGCAGGTGTCTCGTAAATAAATAAATAAATAACAAGCAAAATAAATAACAACAATAAAATGGGTCCTAATCTCGTATGGGTCCGCGTTCGGGGTGAGCGTCGAGCGGGTGGGACGCTATCACGGGTTTTCCGGAGGGCCCGGAAAATTGCCACGTGACAACACCCCCTCCCTAAACGTTGGCCGTCCCAGCCAGCGAATCTCGGCCAAGATACCCTCGGCTTGCTTCAATTAAAGCCAAAAAAAAAAATATATAAAAAAAATGTATGGCGACAGCCCCCATCGAAGCGGATCCATAATTTTCATTTAATCCGGTACTTCTTTACCGGATATCGAGTGGCGAGATTTAGGATGGGGAACGAAATTAGAGAAGGTAGATACTGGGAGGCGGAGGAAGACAGAGTGTGCAGGATGTGCGGGGAGGAGATAGAATCGTGGGAGCATGTGCTGGGTAGGTGTGGAGGAGGGAGCGGAGAGGAAAGAGGAATAGGGGAGGGTAAGGGTGATATTGGACGAGGAGGGAGGGGGGAGGCCTGGATGAAAGGGCTGGAGGAACGGCGAAGGGAGAGGTAAAGGGATGATGGAAGAAGAGAAGGAGAGGAAGGTCGGAATGAAAGAGGAATGGAGTGAAAGAGGGAAACGGAAGTCGGACCAGCGGAGAGAGGACGGAGAGGAGTAGGAGTAGATGTAAATAGCCGGCTGTAACTAGCGGGTGCGTGGCGACGTAGGTTAAGTAGCATAAATAGGTTAAGAAGGGATGTAAGAGAGAGGAGCGGAAGTCCTTTGTAACCCTACGGGGAGGCGAATAAAGATTACAGTAACTTTACCGGATATCAAAAATCAAAACAATTCTCGGTCCGTGGACGGTCTCGGGTTCAGTGCATGGGGGGTTTTACCTACGCCCCACAACACCCAAAACAAACACTCCACCAAAATAGACAAATTAATAAATTACCAACCAAAACAATAAACGAAAAGCCGACACGTAAACAATTCAAGAAACGACATACGGGGAAAACCAACGCGTAATCGAGCCAAGAACGACGGACGGAAATTGACAAATCGAGCGGTTCTGGGTATGGCCACTTGAGGGGTCATCCACGCCCAAGGACACCCAGAACAACCACTCAACCAACAAAATCAAAACCAATAAATAAATGCCCAACACGAAACCAAACAGATAGCTATCCCAAAATAAATATCGCGAAACCAACACAAAAACACATGAATGGCCAAACATATAAATAACCAAGTCGCGAAAGATACACACAATAAATAATCACCATTGCCGAATAAATAAATAGGACGAAAACAGTGCCCGATACGTAACGATCCACGAAACAAAAGACGGGGAAAACCAACACGTCATCAATTCGAGAAACGAACAAACGGAAGTCAAATAAATTAATAAAAATCAAATCAACGAGTCACGAACAAATAATCAAACCGACAACCAAATAAATAACACCAAGACGTAAACCGATGACTAAATCGATACGTAAACGATTCACGAAACGAAGTACGGGGACAACCAACGCGTAGACGATTAGTGAAACGAAAGAACGGGAATTGACTAGATTTAAAAAAAAGCACAAACACAAAAATTAATGAATAATAAATAAATAAACAATAATGAATAAATATCGACCAGCCCCCGAGGCTACCTCTAAGGAGGGACCTCGCCGACGCGAACCGGATCTGTCTGGACCGGCTCGGCGTCCTGCGGTCCTCGAAATGACTGCGGCATACTGTCAGACAGCTTCGTCGACATTCGGCCATATGGGGCAGGTGAGTGCCCTAGTCCACCTCCACCCTTGACGATGCCTCATTTCAAAATAAATAATTACATAAGTAAACAAATATTCCAATAGGTTAATTATCGAATAAATAAATAAATCGTTAACGTCGTCCAATTCTAAAATAACTGAGTTGAGTCAATATATAAAACGTCAAGTCAAATAAAATAAAATAAAAATAATAACATGAAATTAATCAGAGTATTCACTGATGTGTTGGTCTAGTGGTTAGCGTACCTGCCTCTGAAATCAACACATCGGGAGATCGCGGGTTCGAATCACCATCTCGTAGTTTCGTCGAGAAATAAAAACACAGGCGTGACGTAGCTCCAGTTGTACACAGATGTCGCGCACACGGACCGGTACGTGTGTGTGTCGGATGGGTATGGCTGTAGCCTGTGAGCTATTTCTCGACGAAACGCGACTAGTTCCGAGGCTGGGAAGCGAACTCGTGACCGGCTGTATTGGTATAGGTTTTCCGCAGTTTCCCTATACCCATGACAGAAATGTCATGATGAATATAATACAGAGGGGGAAGTCGGCTGCGGCCGCAATGGGGAGGGGGGATGATGGAGAGAAAGAACAAGTGTAGAGCGGTGGACATATAAGTGGAGCCTTGTAAAAAGCCGAAAAGGCTGTGCAAGTAAAACTTGAAATAAAAATAATCAGAGTATTCCGTCAATAATAAAATGACGAACCAAAAAAAATGTAAATAAAAAAAAAAATTTAAAGATATTCAATGATAAAAATAAAATAGATCGTCGAAATTAATTAATAAATTATCAAACGGTAAAAAAAAATGGACAAGGTAAGTAGCAAACTACCATTGATTGTCCATAAGTAAAATAACCGTCAAATAAAATAATATATCAAGATCGACGTTAAATAAATAAAGTAATAAATTAAAAGTAACTAAAATTGGCGTCAAATAAGTAAAAGGTAAAAAGATTAAATTGTAGAAGGAAAAAAAAACAAACGAACAGCTAAAATTCATAAAATAAAACAATCAAGTTGTAAAAGGACTTAAGAAGAAAAATAAGTGACGAAAATAAATAAATTTAAAGAAGACGGTAAACTAAATAAAATGAATACTTGAAATCCAACGTAGAAATTTAATATCAGACGTCAATAAAAATAAATGTTTAAAACGACAATAAATAAATCATAGCAGTAATGTAGAATAAACGATAAAAATAAAATAAAGTAAAATAAATAAATAAAGTCAATGAGTGAAATGATCAGATCGTAAATTGAGTAAAATAAATAAAAATGCCAAAAATCCGAAATCAATAAATTAAAACGAATAGATTGAAAAAAAGAAAACGTAAAATTCAATAAGTAGTTGAAACAAATAAGAAAACAAAAATAAATAATCAATAAACCAGTCAATAAATCTGTCACGTAACGTCAATAAATAAACAAGTCGAAGAAGAAAAAATAAAGAAAATATAAAATAAACAAATAAATAAATAATTCAAATTAATACTCAACCATCAGGGCTTTCACTTCCTTCCGATGAGACACCCGCTATATGCCGGAGCGTTCAATTACTACAAACGATTATTTTCTCGAGCTCCGTTTATAATATATCGAAATCTTATTTCGACGAATACCTCAGGAAATCTCACCGGTCTCTAATTCGTCCAAGGCCGCGATCGACTCAGCTGTCCGAACAATAGCCACTTGGACTACAATAGGCGCGTCGCGCGAGGACGTCCGAAGGAGGAAAAAAAAGTTAGCGCTCGAGGGCAAGGAGTCCGCGACGCTCGAGAGCCGAAATTTTCAAATTATCTTGGTACAATTTGAATTGACTTACTGGACATGCGTACCAAGAACAAAAGATTTTAAAACGATTTACGCCATTACCACTCAACACGGAACATAAAACACGAGACAAAAAAAAACAGATAAACGCGATGAGATGAGAGGAGCAACACACTAATTTTAATTTTTAACGTGAATGATCTATTTAAAATTGTAAATGCCCTGCCCCACGTTGGGCGCCGAATTTGTGACGGAAAATTCCTCTTCCCTGATTGTCACAAAAGGGACCTCCGATTTTTCCGGCGAATTATTTAAGGGCGCCAGCCGCCGTAGCGGCTCGCCAGAAAAATTGGTCGAACGAGGTCCGGCCGGAGGTCACCCAAATTGCCGGCTAGCTGCAGCCTTGGGTCGTGGCAGAGGGGCAGGGTTAGGGGCAAAGAAAATTTACACACACAAGATAACAAAAAAAAAACAACACTGATATAATAAATGAAAGGATCACCATTTATTCTCCTCTCTCTCTCTCTTCGCCATTTTTCCGCAACTAAAACGGTTCCGCGGGGAACGGGCAGTCTCGGCGTTGGTCACACTCGCACTCCGTCACCTTCGCGTCGAACAACCCGGGGACCTTGCCTACGAGAGGAACGAGCCAGACGATCTCCGTCCCCTAGTCCGTCTCCCCAAAGCTACCCGACGGTCCGGCGACTCCCAGTCACTCACATTTCACACCAACATCGACGAATACACGCACACTCACACCAACATCGACGACTGCACTCACACCCACACTGACGCATTCACCTTTAATTTTCCCCGCGGATAGAACAACGCGCGCTCACTCCGCCGTGACCCCGAACCACGCGACTCACGATTAAAATAAATTAATAAAATAAAGAAAAACCGAAAAGGGGGGGGGGACTAAACACAGCCTCCGTGAGGCGGAGGCCACCCCCAGGCCCGAAACATTGGGCTTACGTCGACGGACGATGTGACTAGCCGAGGGCACCAGTTCGCGACATTATAAAGCGAATTGGCCGAAACTCACCGGCACTAACGTAGACGCGAAAAGGCCCTCCGAACGCTGTCCGTCCCGCTCGACACTCTACGGCGAAGTCCCTATCATTTCTCTCTTAATTACGAGCGGAACGTCAACTCTCTCCCCGCCCTTTCTCAATCTTTCCCGAATTTTCTTTGGGGCGGGGCGCGTTCCCACCCGTCTGTGTATTCGCATGTGTGTGTGTGCGTGCGTGCGTGTGCGTGCGTGCGTGTGTGTGTGTGTGTGTGTGTGTGTGTGTGTGTGTGTGTGTGTGTGTGTGTGTGTGTGTGTGTGTGTGTGTGTGTGTGTGTGTGTGTGTGCATGTGTGTGTGTGTGTGTGTGTTCGCATATGTGTGTGTTCGCATGTGTGTGTGTTCGCATGTGTGTGTGTGTTCGCATGTGTGTGTGAAGGGTACGCGAGGGCGGTCGACGAGTGACGTTCGGTACAGGGATCCTCGCCATCCTTTTCGCTCTTGCCGAAAGTTTCTCCCTTGCGTTTGGCACGTTTTTGGTGGCAGGTCCTTCGATAACCGCATTTATTGTCGCAGTTCGGGCCCTAACCGACGCGCTTGAGCGGATCGAGGCTGCCACCCATAATCGCCGTTCTGCTTTGGCCGGACGTTGGCCTCCGAGAGCGTCGGCAGAGTCGGCATTCCCCTTTTTCCCTCCATCGAACCGTCAGTTTTCTCCCCGCCACACCCGTCCTCCAAATCCTTAGCCATTGTGTGTGTGTGGGTGTACACGCAGGTGTCTCGTAAATAAATAAATAAATAACAAGCAAAATAAATAACAACAATAAAATTGGTCCTAATCTCGTATGGGTCCGCGTTCAGGGTGAGCGTCGAGCGGGAGGGACGCTATCACGGGTTTTCCGGAGGGCCCGGAAAATTGCCACGTGACAATATATAAAACAGCAATATAAAAACCTATTGGTTTTTAACGTAGGTTGGATCTTTTTATCTATTTGCGTTACAAAAATAATTCACCGATCCAAAATCAATGTATAAAACTGTGCTTGACTCTTCTCTGTGTACCTTTCATTTTACAGGGCCGAGCAATATGTATTAAATACGTAATTCGTGTGGGTTTAAATATGAAAATTTGCATGCTTCGACTGCAATGAGACGCATGACATTCAAAATGATTCATTTTCATTGAAATATCATACTGTATTCTTTATTACGTAGTACATATATTCGCAATGAAAAGTATCGCATTCAAAATGATTCATTTTCATTGAAATATTATACTGTATACTTTAGTACGTGGTACATACATTCGCAATGAAATACTACAAGTTTAATAATACAGGCTGAACTGCAATGAAATGTTTCGCATTAAAAATGATTCATTTTCATTGAAATATCATACTGCATACTTTATTACGTAGTACATAAATTCGCAATGAAATACTACTAGTAATTAATAATACAGACTGAATTGCAATGAAACGTATCGCATTCAAAACGATTCATTTTCATTGAAATATCATACTGTATACTTTATTACGTGGTTCATACATTCGCAATGAAATGCTACTAGTATTTAATAATACAGCCTGAACTGCAATGAGACGTATCGCATTCATTTTCATTGAAATATCAGACTTTATACTTTATTACGCAGTACATACATTCGCAATGGAATACTACTAGTAATTAATCATGCAGGCTGAACTGCAATGAAACGTATCGCATTCAAAATGATTCATTTCCATTGAAATATCATACTGTATTCTTTATTACGTAGTACATAAATTCGTAATGAAATACTACTAGTCATTAATAATACAGCCTGAACTGCAATGAGACGTATCGCATTCAAAATGATTCATTTTCATTGACATATCATACTGTATTCTTTATTACGTAGTACATAAATTCGTAATGAAATACTACTAGTCATTAATAATACAGCCTGAACTGCAATGAGACGTATCGCATTCAAAATGATTCATTTTCATTGACATATAATACTGTATTCTTTATTACGTAGTACATCAATTCGCAATGAAATACTGCTAGTAATTAATAATACAGCCTGAACTTCAATGAGACGTATCACATTCAGAATGATTCATTTTCGTTAGCAGTTACTGTATTCTTCATTACGTAGTACATACATTTTCAATGAAATACTACGAATCATGAATATAGTACAGGCTCAACTGCAATGAAACATATCGCATTCAAAATGAATCATTTTCATTGGCATATTCATACTATATATACTATTCATAGATATATGATTTCACTTTTTAATAATCCTATAAAGAATGCCAAATTCAACTGCATGAAGGTATTCTTTATATAGTATTTATATAGAACATGATCAAATTTGGTTCACACAAATAAGATCCTGATTGCGCAATATACGAATCAGAAACACGAAAGGAAACTATACATGCTGTTTTATACGACGTAATACATTCATGCATATACATTTATAACAAACAACGAAAACGAAAGGTACAATCATACATAGCATATACGAATAGATTCACACATATAAACAACATATGTCGTACATCGCAATCCTACGCAATGGGGTGGTATCATTAATTCGCTATTAATTCGCATTGGAGCTCGATATTATAAACTCATCATCATCCGATACGATTCCCATCATAATAATCTGTAGATGTTTATGAAAAACAGGAATCAGAAACACGAACCAAAACGAAATAATTTTTGTTTCATTTTCTATCAGACATTTTTAGCAGGGTCCGCACCTACCGATCACAAGCGTGGTCGAGAAAAGAATCCATTGTTTAAATGATTGACTGCAAATTTCGTCACTGCATTTTTCTGCCAGCCGCCGGCGAACAGTCACAGTGTGTCATGATTTACGTCAATATTTGGCGACGGGTTATACTCAAGAAGAACATGCAATCAATTATTTGGATAAGTGAATGTGTAATGTAGAACTAAATCGAACGAAAGCGCTTATATCTTCATATGAGCGCTATCGTTCGCAGCGGGTCACCAGCAAAGAATTGCTGAGCGGTGCGAAGCTCTTCGCACCTACCGATCACAAGCGTGGTCGAGAAAAGAGTTTAGTGTTTAAATGATTGATTGCAAATTGTGGCGGGTAAAACTCTGTCTTACTCCGATTGTTTTACAGAAATTTTTAAACTTCTCGCTCGAAAATCGCGTACTAAGCATTTTTGCCCGATGCCGAAATTTACCTTCCTCTTCCCCCCGTAGTTTTTTATTTGTTTTTCTTGCTCGCGTTCGATTTTTTCTTCTAACGGGCTTGGTCTTAATAGTGAGAAGCGGTTCCTTACTTCTCGACCTAACAGCAGTTTCGCTGGTGATACTCCCGTGGTTTTATGTAGCGTTGTGCGGTAATCCATCAAGAATAGGTTTACGGCGTAGTGAATTTTATATCCGCTCTCCACGATACGTTTAATATGTGATTTGAAAGTGTCCACGAATCGTTCTGCCGCCCCATTGGTAGCCGGAAAATGCGGCGGGGTAAAACTCTGTCTTACTCCGATTGTTTTACAGAAATTTTTAAACTTCTCGCTCGTAAACGCTGTGCCATTGTTGGTTACCATATGAATCGGGTATCCGAAAGTCGTGAATACATTTTTCATCTTGCTTATGGTTGTCTCTGATGAGATGTTATTTACGATGAACGCTTCGGGCCATTTTGAGTACGCGTCGACGATGACTAAGACCATTTTACCGTACAGGGGGCCCAAAAATTCGGCGTGGATACGATGCCATGCCGCCGGTGGCCATTTCCATGGTGATAAACCTACTTTCGGCGGATTTTTTCTGTTTTGCAAACATGGCAGACAGGCTTTTGTGATTTTTTCAATTTCTTTGTCTAAGCTCGGCCACCACACAAACGATCTTGCGAGTTGTTTCATGCGTTCTACTCCGAAGTGGCTCGCGTGTAATTCGGTGAGGACTGTTTTTGTTAGAGCTTCCGGAACTATTAGCCTGTGTCCCCATAGAATGCACCCACGATCGTCCGACATTTCGTTTCGGCGATTGAAGAAGGGTTTTACTTCGACCTTGATTTGGTTCTCGGCTGGCCGACCGTCTATCATGTACCGTAAAACCGACGATAATACGATATCTTTTGTCGTTTCTTCGCGCACTCGCTTCCAGTCGAGTGAGGCGAAGTTTGATACTTTTATAGAATTCAAAAAACTGTTTTCCGAACCGTTACAAATTGCGTGGCTTTTCTCGACATCCGTATCGTCTTTTATTGGCGCTCTCGACAAAAAATCAGTACTATTTTTTTTCCTGGGACGTGTTTGAGCTTGAACGTAAACGCTTTTAGAAACATTGCCCAGTGTTGGAGCCATTTGGCCGCCATTCTTGGTATCGCAGTTTTTGGCCCTAATATTCTTACTAACGCTTGGCTATCGGTTCGTAGTTCGAAAAACCTACCAAATACATATTCGTCAAATTTGGTTACGTCAAACACTATCCCTAACCCTTCTCTGTCTAACTGGTGGTAGTTTTGTTCTCTGTCGTTCAGCTTTTTACTACTATACGCTATTGGGCGTTCGATTCCATCGCTTTCTAATTGTGATAATATTGCCGCGACTCCTACGGGACTCGCATCGCACGTTAAGATTAACGGTCTTTTCGGATCATAATGAGTGAGCACCTTGGCCGACGCTAGTCGTTTTTTTATCTCGGCGAACGCTCTGTCGCATTCTTCAGACCACTTGAAACCTCCGTTTTTTAGATTTTCGTATAGCGGGCTTAACGTTTGCGACATGTCTTTCAGGAACCGCGCGTAATAGTTCACTTTTCCCAAAAACGATCTTAGCATAGTTATATTTTCAGGTCTCGGTACTTTTAATAACGCTTCTACTCGTTTTTGTAACGGATGTATACCCTGTTCATCGATTCTGTATCCAAAAATTTCAATCGATTTTTTAAACCATTTACACTTTCCGATATTGACTTTAAGACCTTCTTCCTGCAACCGGCTCAGGATTTTTATTAATGTTTTAGTCATTTCTTCGTTGTCTTTAGCTTGAATGGTGATGTTGTCGATGAATACTTGAACCCCCGGTATTCCTGCCAGTTTCGCGGTCATTCTTCTGTGGAATGATCTGGGTCCCGTGCTTACGCCATAAGGTAACACATTGTACCCGAAAAGACCGCGTTCTGTAGATATTGTTACGATCTTTTTTGAATTTTCCTCTAGCGGTGCTTGGTGATACGCCTCTGTTAAATCTAGCTTGCAGAACACCTTTCCGCCTTGGAACGTTGTGATAATGTCATCAATTCGTGGTAGGGGAAAGTGATCAATTTCTAACCACGGGTTAACGGTGATCGAATAGTCACCGCACAATTTTATCGATCCGTTTGATTTTATTACTGGGACAATTGGTGTTCCCCATTCGCTATATTCTACTGGAAAGATCCGTTTCCCCTCCAACAGTCGATCTATCTCCTGATTAACTTTGTCTTTTAGTGCATAAGGAACTGGCCGTAGCGGGCAGAATTTTGGCACTGCCTGCGGTTTTAATTCCAATGTTATTTCCCCTGTTTTGAAAAATCCCCATCCTGGTGAGAAAACGTTTGAAAATCTGTCGGTTATTTTTTTTATTACCGTCTCGGTCGTCGCGACATTGAATGTGTTTATTGGAATTTTTGGTGGCCATAATCCAAAGCTGGCTAACCAATCCCTACCCGCTACCGCCGTTCCTTTGTGTACGACGTACATTCGCAAGTTATCGCGAATGTACGTCGCTTACCCGTAAGTACGTAAGGTAAGTAAATATCAAAGACGCTTTAATATTTATTATTTTTCCCACCGGTGTGAGTTTTGATGAGTCAAAGTTCTTCAACGTCTCGTTTGTTTTCTCTAATTTGATCTCCGGGAACAAAACTTTGTATAGCCCAACCGGTATAGCCGTAACTCCGGCTCCGGTGTCCATTAATAACCGTATTTCTCGCTCTCCGATACGGAAACACAGGTGACATGGTTTAATTGTTTTTGTTTCGGATTCTTGAAGAGCTACTACATTAAGGTTAAATTCATCAGTCTCCGAATATTCCGAAAAAAATTCGTTCTCGCTTAATGTTAGATTCGCAAGTTCGTTCTCCGCAGTTTCTTCATTCGTTTCTACCGCTCGTATAGATCTCGAAAAGCTCGGTTTATTGGTACACATTTTCGGTATATGACCTTGTTTTCCGCATTCGGAGCAATATTTTTCACGCAATAAACAGTCTTTAATTACGTGGTTCTTCTTACCACAACAGAAGCACCCGTCGTTTTGTCGGTTACCTGTAGTCGTTCTCCCTCGGCTCGACCATGAGTTTCGTCTTGCTCCGCGGCTTATCGAACCGGTTTTTTCGTTGGAGCGTCTTCTTGTCCCAATTTCTCGTGGCTGCGACAGTGTAAACATCGAGTTCGGCTCGGTTTCCTTGTTCTCCGACGTCCCCCCTGCTCGCTCCGCTGTGTGTTTCTCCGCAATTTTTGCTTGCGTAGCTGTTTTTATGAGTTCTTCTAGGGTGCCTTCCGCCGATTTTAACAATTCAAAGCATATAACTTTCGATTGCACTTCTTCGGCTAACTGTTCTTTGATACGGTCATCACTGTCAGGGAACTCACACTTTTTTGCCAATGCACGTAACGCGGTCACGTAATCTCGAATAGATTCTTTTGGTTCCTGTTTTCGTTGCTTGAACTCGAACCGCGCAGTGTATTTGCTTTTTGGGTGTAAATGCCCTTTTAATTTTCCCACTAGGTCCTCGCAGCTGAATTTTTCGGCTGTCGGTGGGTCCGGCGCGCACAACGTGCAGAGAATTTCAAACGCCGGTGTGCTTAATTTTGTAATCATTAACGGCACCCGTTTTTCCTCCGGTATATCGTTCAATACTATAAAACACTGTAATTGTTGCTCGTAGGCTATCCAATTGTCCCCTTTTTTGAACGGTGTCAGATCCCCAATAGTCGCCATCCTTGGCGCGGTTGGTACTAGCGGTGTCCCCGCCGTTTGCTTATCGGTTTCCTTAGCGTTGCTCTTGCTCTGAAATTTTTTTGTCACGTATTTTGATATTACGCGACGTAACTCGTCTATTGAAAAGTCTTCGTTTCCGTCGAGCTCGTATTTGTTCACGATCTCCACTAACTTTTCCTTTGATTGTGTATAGATCCACGATTTATGGCCTTCATCTATCAGTTCGTCTATCCCCTTCCAGTCTGTCATTCTCGCCTTTTCATCGATGTATATTTCTCTCTTCGTTTGTTTAATTTGTTCACGAGCCACGTACGGGTAAGAAAATCCTCGTCGCCAGTTTGTTGTATCGGTGATGACGGCGTAGAGAGCAAGGGGCAGGAGTACAATAAGGATACACACGATGTGATAGCTTGTGCCTCTTTATTCGTACTGTCTCCGTTGATCGGTGCCTCGAGGGCTACACACCATCGTGGCAGCCTCGCACCTCTCTCCATCTCCTTATCTCTATCCTAATACCGACTTCTACACAAATTTAGAGAAGTAAATGCAATTAATTATTTAGATAATTGAATGTGTAATGTAAAAATAGGTCGAACGGAAGCGCCAATATATTCATATGAGCGCTGTCGTTCGCAGCGCGTCACCAGCAAAGACTTGCTGAGCGGTGCGAAGTTCTTCGCACCTACCGATCACAAGCATGGTCGACAAAAGAGTCCATTGTTTAAATTATTGATTGCAAATTTCATCACTGCATTTTTCTGCCAGCCGCCAGAGCGGCGAGCACTCACGGTGTGTCATTATTTACGTCAATATTTGGCGACGCGCTATACTCGAGAAGAAAATGCAATCAGTTATTTGGATAATTGAATGTGTAATGTAAAACTAGATCGAACGGAAGCACTAATATCTTCATTTGAGCGTTATCGTTTGCAGCGGGTCACCAGCAAAGACTTGCTGAGCGGTGCGAAGCTCTACGCACCTACCGATCACAAGCGTGGTCGAGAAAAGCGTCCATTGTTTAAATTATTGATTGCAAATTTCGTCACTCCACTTTTCTGCCAGCCGCCGGCGAACATTCACGGTGTGTCATTATTTACGTCCATATTTGGCGACGCGCTATACTCGAGAAGAAAATGCAATCCATTATTTAAACAATTAAATATGTAATGTAAAACTAGATCAAACGGAAGCGCTAATATCTTCATATGAGCGCTGTCGTTCGCAGCGGGTCACCAGCAAAGACTTGCTGAGCGGTGCGAAGCTCTTCGCACCTACTGATCACAAGCGTGGTCGAGAAAAGAGTCCATTGTTTAAATTATTGATTGCAAATTTCGTCAATCCATTTTTCTGCCAGCCGCCGACGAACATTCACGGTGTGTCATTATTTACGTCAATATTTGGCGACGCGCTATACTCGAGAAGAAAATACAATCAATTATTTAGATGATTGAATCTGTAGTAACGGGTGCGCCAGAGAAACTTACTTATTTGAAAGGTCAATAAAAACAAAAGTACTTCAATTATTGTTTTAAATTTTTTTTTATTTGAGAATACAATATCCCAATTTTTTTCATACAGTCTTGAAAATGACATCGGATAAATGGCGACCCCCATTGCGCATACACTGATGAAGTCGATTTTTGAAATTCGTATCCACTCTTTGCAGCATATCAATCGGTATGTTGGCAATGGCGTCGCGAATGTTGTTCTTGAGGTGTGCTATGGTCCGTGGTCGATCGACATAAACCAGAGATTTCAAATAACCCCATAAAAAGAAATCGCATGGAGTCAAATCTGGAGAGCGTGCCGGCCATTGGAGATCGCCTCTGAGAGAGATGAGGCGGTCGGGGAAATGTTGTCGCAACAAATTCATTGAGTCTCGTGCTGTGTGTACTGTGGCTCCATCTTGCTGAAACCACACGTTCCTAACGTTCATTTCTTCGAGTCTTGGAAGAAAAAATTCGTCGATCATGTTCCTGTAACGAGCTCCATTCACGGTAACTGCGCGTTCGTTTTCTTCAAAAAAATAAGGACCAATTATTCCCATTACCGACATCGCACACCAGACAGTAACTCGCTCACAATTAAGTGGCTTCTGGTGAAGCTCACGTGGATTTACACCACACCAATAACGCATGTTTTGCTTGTTGACGCAGCCGGAAATGTGGAATTGAGCCTCGTCACTGAAAAAAACGACCGCGTCTTCAGGTAGGTTGTCAACCAGCATTTCACATGCATTTTGACGGGCAACAAAATTGCGTTCAGTTAATTCTTGCACAACAGCCAATTTATAGGGATGAAATTGAAGGTCTTCATGGAGAATTCGTCGAACAGTGGTGTCAGAAATTCCCATAGCAGCTGCGTGTTTGCGAGCCGAACGCCGGGGAGAACGCACAACTGACTGCCTCACTCTTTCGACATTTTCCGGAGTTCTGATGGTCCGTTGAAGTCCATTTCTGGGTTTAGCGACACTTCCACACTCCCGAAATGAGTTAACCCACGACAGAATCGAATTACGGCCAGGAACGAGTCTGTGAGGAGGAATTTCAAAGCGAGCGCGGAAGGCACATTGCGTAGCAACAAGTGAGCGACCGTTAGAAAAGAAGCTCTCGACTGCGAAGGCCCGCTGCTCTCTAGACCAGAGCATGATGGCAACTGACTGGAGGGAGAAACAAACTTGGGAACTTCCCCCTCCAGATGCGCCCCCTCTCGCCCCTCTACCCGCCCAACTCACCGCGCGGGAATTTTTTCAAATAAGTAAGTTTCTCTGGCGCACCCTGTATAAAACTAGATGGCAAGAGAGCGCGAATATGTTCATATGAGCGCTGTCGTTCGCACTGCGTCACCAGCAAAGACTTGCTGAGCGGTGCGAAGCTCTTCGCACCTACCGATCACAAGCGTGGCCGAGAACAACTGCAAAAACAATTGTTTAAATAATTATTTTTACGAAATTTTTACTACAGCATTGTGTTTTGTAGCTCGTAAGTAGCAATCTTTATTTACTGAGCGGTACAGAATGTACCGTATCTACCAATCATACCCGTGATCGAGAATAAATGCAAAAATAATTGTTTAAACAATTATTTATACGTATTTTTTTCCGTTGTATTTTGCAGCACGTAAGCAGCAATCTATATTTGCTGAGAGGTACAGAAAGTACCGTATCTACCGATCATACCCGAGATCGAGAGTAAATGCAAACATTTTTTTTTAACAATTATTCTTGCATAATTTTCACCGTTGTTTTTTGCAGCGCGTAAGCAGCGATCATATTTTCTGAGAGGTTTAGGAAGTACCGTATCTACCGATCATACCCGTGATCGAGAATAAATGCAAAAACAATTGTTTAAATAACTATTTCTGCGAAATTTTTGCACCGTTGTTTTTTGCAGCGCGTAAGCAGCAATCTATATTTGCTGAGAGGCATAGAAAGTACCGTATCTACCGATCATACCCATGATCGAGAATAAATGCAAAAATAATTGTTTAAATGATTATTTTTGCGAAATGTTTACATCGTTGTTTTTTGCAGCTCATAAGCAGCAATCGATATTTGCTAAGAGGTACAGAAAGTACCTTATCTACCGATCATACCCGAGATCGAGAATAAATGCAAAAAATACTTTTTTTTAACAATTACTTTTGCGTAATTTTTACCGTGGTTTTTTGCAGCGCGTAAGCAGCAATCATATTTGCTGAGAGGTATCGAAACTACCATACCTACCGATCATACCCGTGATCGAGAATAAATGCAAAAATAATTGTTTAAATGATTATTTTTGCGAAATGTTTACACCGTCGTTTTTTGCAGCGCGTAAGCAGCAATCTATATTTGCTGAGAGGTACAGAAAGTACCGTAACTACCGATCATACCCGAGATCGAGAATAAATGCAAACATTTATTTTTAACAATTATTTTTGCGCAATTTTTACCATTGTTTTTTGCAGCGCTTAAGCAGCAATCTATATTTGCTGAGAGGTATAAAAAGTAATGTATCTACCGATCATACCCGTGATCGAGAATAAATGCAAAAATAATTGTTTAAATAATTATTTTTGCGAAATTATTACACCGTTGTTTTTTGCAGCGTGTAAACAGCAATCATATTTGCTTAGAGGTATAGAAAGTACCGTATCCACTGATCATACTCGTGATCGAGAATAAATGCAAAAATAATTGTTTAAATCATTATTTTTGCACCGTTGTTTTTTGCAGCGCGTGAGCAGCAATCTATATTTGCTAAGAAGTACTGAAAGTACCGTATCTACCGGCCATATCTGTGATCGAGAATAAATGCACAAATAATTATTCAAATAATTATTTTTGCGTAATTTTTACACCGTTGTTTTTCGCAGCGCGTAAGCAGCAATCATATTTGCCGAGAGGTTTAGAAAGTACCGTATCTACCGATCATACCCGTGATCGAGAGTAAATGCTAAAATCATTGTTTAAGTAATTATTTTTTCGAATCTTTTGCATCGTTGTTTTCGCAGCGCGTAAGCAGCAATCTATATTTGCTGAGAGGTACAGAAAGTACCGTATCTACCGATTGTACCCATGATCGAGAATAAATGCAAAAATATTTTTTTTAACAATTATTTTTGCGTAATTTTTGCCGATTTTTTGCAGCGCGTAAGCAGCAATCATATTTGCTGAGAGGTATAGAAAGTTCCGTATCTACTGATCATACCCGTGATCGAGAATAAATGCAAAAATAATTGTTTAAATGTTTATTTTTGCGAAATTTTTACACCGTTTTTTTTGCAGCGTGTAAGCAGCAATCTATATTTTCTGAGAGGTACAGAAAGTACCGTATCTACAGAGCATACCTGAGATCGAGAATAAATGCAAAAATATCGTTTTTAACATTTATTTTTGCGTAATTTTTACAGATGTTTTTTTCAGCGCGTAAGCAGCCATCATATTTACTGAGAGGTACAGAAAGTACCGTATCTACCGATCATAGCCGTGATCAGGAATAAATGCAAAAATAATTGTTCAAATACTTATTTTTGCGTAATTTTTGCACCGTTGTTTTTTGTAGTGCGTAAGCAGAAATCTATATTTGCTAAGAGTCACAGAAAGTACCGTATCTACCGACCATATCTGTGATCGAGAATAAATGCAAAAATAATTATTTAAATAATTATTTTTGCGTAATTTTTACGCTGTTGTTTTTCGCAGCGCGTAAGCAGCAATGTATATTTGCTGAGAGGTACAAAAATAATTATTCAAACAATTATTTGTTGTTTTTTGCAGCGTTGTTTTTGCAGCGCGTACGCAGCCATCATATCTGCTGAGAGGTACAGAAAGTACCGCACACTTGTTAATGTGTCAATTGTTATAAATAATTAATTGTTAACAATTATCTCGCTGCGGAACAGCGCGAGCCGCTAGCAAGAACTCTTGCTGCGAAATTGAGATTCTCGATGATCTCGAATTTCGTGCGTAGTCGGCGTTGACGAAGAAAACAAATTTTTTTATCCACACCGACCGTGGGTCAGCGTGTGGGTATATACGTATATATATCCACACGAAGTGTGTACTCGCTGCGAAGGGACAGCATGTGGGAAGAAAACAATCTTCAACCGCGTGCGCCCGACGTAACGAACGCACACAGGCACACGCGGACACACACGTTGCGTCGAAGCATACATTATTATGCCTCGACGCAAGGAGGCCCGTAGCCCCATCGCAGCGTGCGTTCGGAACGAACACGCGTTCGGGATGAACGCGCGCTGTGACATCTAGCGGTAGAGAGCAGTAGCTCGTGCCAGCGCTTCCTTACCGACTCGAGCCGGGGCTGCGTCGAACGTTTGCTTGGGTATCATTCCCTCTTAATGTTTCAATTTTAAAATCACTACAATTTATCATTAACGCTTTGATTTCGTGTGCTACGTACAACCAACGTCCTTCTTTTTCCAATGCAATAAAAATCGAAATTTTTATTCTCGCTAGGCGACGAGTACAATTTGAAGTTCCTCGATTTTTCCTACAAACGTGGTTATTTCGCACGGTGCCTCAGATCGTATAACTTGTCTAGCGTGTTTCGGATGACAGTAATATTGGGTATTTTCCCTCTTACAAACTGCTAATTCGTTTTCGGTTAGCGACAAATAATCTCTATGTTCTTGGTTTATGGTTACACATTTCATCGACGTTTTATTAATTGTAAATTATTTTGTTCTATTCGTACGGGCAAGGGATATACTTTGTTAATGCTGAATTCGATATTCTCGATTGAAGCTACTCTCAGAACTAGTACTAGAGTGTTTTTGCTGCAGTCGGAGCCGATTTCTATAACCTTTAATAGGTCGCTCATTTTCTCGCGTTTGCCTGACGTCGGGAAATTAAGGCTTTTCAGCAAATGCGGTAATGCTTCTTTTATATATGCTGTCAATTGTCTTGATGACACGATGGTCGGGTTAACTATTCCCTTTGGTAGCCCTACTAGAAAAGTCTCCAGTAACCGTATATCGTTTAATAATGATTCTACGATTACGCTAATTGCGGTTAATTTTTCGTCAATTTTTTGTCTTGTTAAGATATCCATTACTAAATTAGTTATACCGTGATGTAATTCTGCTACGACTCGTTTTAGGACATTTTCGTTAGCCGTGTGACGACTCGTAGTTCGACTGAACATTTCGATCGTAGATTTTTGGATTTGTAAATTTTCTTTTAGCACATCTCCCGTCGTTCTATGCTTTTTTTGTTATTGCGATAATTTGTTTATTTATTTTTCGAGTGTCTTCTGCGTCTAAATTACCCGTTATTGATTTTATTATTGATCCTAATCCGTCGATTAATCCTCTCTTAATAATATTTTTCTTTGTCCCTGTAGTATCGTAGATTGACTCTACTTCGCTTTCTATTTTTCTACTTCGCTTTCTCTAAATTTTCGACGGAATCCGCTAGTACGTTGCATAAATCATGTTTCGGAGTCCGGTAATAACTTTCCATTAATGGTTTTAATGCTAACTTTATTTGTTGATCTTTATCCACAATGGGCTGAAGATCCATGCGTATGGCCAATTTCCATACTTCTTTTGTGATGAATAGCGATCCAATTAACTCGTAGTGAATTCCTTGTGACGTGGAAAATTTTCCCACATGAACATTTCCATTTTTCCCTTTATGGTTGTTCCCTTTCGTAACCCGAGGAAGGGCGACGAGGAACCCCCGAGGTTTTTCTCTGTGCATATAAATAATATTTTGCACCGTTTCGTTAAAGGCTTTTAAATCTTTATATACTTTTCAATTCTTCCTATGACAATTTTTTATCCGCGTGAAATACTCGTATTTCCACGGCCCTGACTGGACGTGTGCCCAGGTGTGCGGTGCTGTGTCATCACCCGAGCGACCCTTGAAGGTGTAATTCGTTCACTTCGCTACTGAATTTCTTCGAAAATTAGAATGAAGTGGGGATTGTTTCTCGGTCTGGAGCTCCGTTATTCCAAAGGAGCATCAATAATCATTTGGTTCTCGTCGTGGATAGTCGAAGAGAATTTAAAGTTAGTTAAAATTATTTTTATTATTATTTGTATTAAAAATATACATAATTTTCCATCAGTTAATTAGTTTTTTTGTGCGTGTGCTTATTTTCCAGGATGTCGTTTCTCATCTGAGGTGACCGGGTAGTGTTCGAGGGCGAGGGGGTCAACCTCGTGTTGGTAGGTTTATTCTTCCTTTTTTTCTACATCTTTTGAATTTCACCTCTTCATTATTCTCGTCTTTTAATTACCTTTTTTCTCTTTTTTGAGCCGATGAGGCGTGAGGCCCATGGAAGGTCGTTCTGGAGAGGCCTTTGGCTTCCCAATTTCGTCTCGCCGGCAAAGGGCGTTCGCGCTCACCGCCAACGTACCTGAGATGCCCTCCGCCGTCTGTGGGGGGACGATGACTTTTCGAGGGAATGCGCTGCCTTGGATTCTGAAGGGATGCCAGGGGACATCTTCTCCTTCCGGCGCCTGTTCGGACTGGAGAAGTTGGCTGTGGCCCCGGCCAGTGACACGATTTGGGACGCCGACGCGGCGTCCTTAGGATTCTAATCACGTCTTTACTTCTGATGTAACAATATATTGCGAATTTAATTTATATTTGTTTTCTCTTTTATTTCCTTCCTGTTTCCTTCCCTTTATTATTTCATTATTATCTTGTATGGTAATCTTTCTAAAAAATGTTATATGCATATTATTCATTTTTCTCTGTACATTATTATCATTTTCATTTTTATTTTATTATTATATATCTTTTATAAAATGTTTATTTTATTCCAAATTTTGTTTCTTTTTTTCATTACTGTATTTCATTTTGTTTTATTTTATAATACCTCTTTTTTTAACGGGTGGCAGCGCGCCACTCGTCCGCCTATCTGTCGCGTGACGATGGTCGCTCGGCCGTTACTTGGCAGCGGCGCGAGACGGTGATGCGTTGGTCTACGCCTCGTAGACCGCTCGCGAGCCAGGAGAGTAGTCCCTCCTACCCTACTGGTCAGTGAGTAACGTAGGGTTTAATCCGGTCTACATTTACTCGGACTGCCTTACGTCCACGGCCGATAATGTAGTTCACTTCGGAGTCTTTGCTTTGTACTTTGTAAGGTCCCGTCCACTTGGGGGTCAGTTTAGCTGATCTT
The DNA here is from genome assembly GCA_964007375.1 of Ophion obscuratus. Classification (NCBI taxonomy): domain Eukaryota; kingdom Metazoa; phylum Arthropoda; class Insecta; order Hymenoptera; family Ichneumonidae; genus Ophion; species Ophion obscuratus. The sequence continues at coordinate 40,400,861 of OZ023314.1, forward strand.
CCTCGGCGAACGATCGGGTTGAACAATAGGACCTTATCTCTGAGCCGGTATTCTACCTTACCGGCCGTATTGTCCCGTTCTTCCTTTACCTTAATTTTTCCTTGTGTGCGACGTTCTTTCGCTACCTGCCATGTTGCTCGGAGTCGCTCGCGCAACTCCCCGACGTAATCGGCGTATGTGCATGTATTTCTTGGCGCTTCTTTTAACTCTGTCGGTAACTCCATAAATTAATTCATGCGGCGTATATCCAGTTGCCGTATGAGGGGCCGTGTTATACGTGAACATTGCATATGGCAACCACTCAACCTAATCTCTTTGATCCTCTTGAATGAAATTTTCTAGATATTCCGCTAGAGTCCTGTGGGATCGTTATAGGGCTCCATCTGATTGGGGATAGTATGCCGTTGTTTGGATCTTTTTTATTTGAAATAAAGTGCACATTTCCTTGAACAGTCCTCTTAAAAAATTCGTTCCTTGGTCAGATAATACTGTTTTTGGAATGCCATATTTGTAGATGATTTGTGTTGCAAATGCCTTGGCTACTTCTTTAGCTTCTTGATTTTTTAACGGAATGGCTGCGCTAAACGTTGTTAATAAATCTTGGAAAGTTAGGATATGCTTGTGTCCTACTTCGGTTTCAGGTAGGGGACCTACTATATCGACTGCACATTTTTCGAAAGCTCTTTCGGGTGTGTCGGTAATTACCATCGGTGCGTTGTCACGTCTCCGTAAACTTTTGATGTTTTGTTTAGTAATATCAATAATTGGGTTTTTATTAACGGGTTAACTTTCATTATTTTACCAACGACTTCGTCGCCCCGTGTCTCTGTGCGGTGTCGGGTGTGGAAACGCTGATAGTGAGACCGGATGTGCCCGATCGAATTCCGCTGGTCAAGCATCGCCTGATCCGCGGAGTTCGACCGTGGGACTTCGCGAGCGAGCTGCTTTCCGTGGACGTTATCAAACACCCCCACCGGAGCGACCACTTAGGGAGCGAGCAACTTTCCGTGGACGTTGTCAAAAACCCCCACCGGAGTGATAGCTACCGAGCTAACATCGGTCCGGTGGCGGTGAAGATTTTCAGTTCCCATCTAGCCACGGAAGTAACCTGGTGTTGGGGTATAACTCCGGCTGAAAGCAAGTCGCGATCCCAGACTCCCGCGTCTTCACGGGTTCGCGTCCGTCAGTCTTCGGTCGTTAAAATGGTGTCGCGAGTACCGCGTCCACGGGGTTGTTTCCTGTGCACGGATTCCTACTCACGCACAAAGCGTTCCGCGGCAACCATAATTCCCTTGCATTTGGGAGGTGGATAGTATCCCCTAGTGAACCGGGTGCAAAAGGTAGTTGCACAGGATTGTCAGACTTGTGCGCAGTCGACACCGACGCGATAGAGACGCAATCATTATTACATCTAATTCCATTCTTTCAAATTGAAAAAATAACTCAAGCCGCGCCGTTCAATCATCGTATTTTGTATCGAATATGCCAGTTCTATATTGTTAAAATTAGTGAGTGTGTATGAGTGTGGTGTGTATGTGTGTGGTGTTTAGGTGTGTGGTGTGTATGTGTGTTTACTCATTCAGGCGTCAACAACATTGTAAGTCGGCTATTATTAATAAATAATAAACCACGTTATAATCGGAAGCATTAAAGTATTCTGGCATCCTCCCCCTTATCCTCCCAGAGAACTCGAGCCCGTATGGGACGAGCAGAGCAGCCCACAAAATAATATTTCACTCGGGAAACCCGGGGTACCGTTCGGTACGTAACAGCGTTTTTGTGTTTCGTAATTTTATTCCGTTGGCATTTATCGCATGATGATAGATACTCTTGTATATCTTTATTCATTCCAGGCCAGCTATACTTCGTTTTAATTCGCTGCATCATTCTTTTTACGCCTGGGCGTCCTCCAAGGGGAGCGGCATAGTACTCTTGGAGTATTATGCCACGCTCTCTCTCACTCGGGTATGCTCGAGTCATATTTTCTTTCTCTGTTTCGCTATTGCTTGCTATCTCACTTGCCTTCGAGTCTTGCGCTCGCTCTGGCTCGGACCTGTGGCTCCATCCACCTTTGCCGATCGGAGTTACCTTTCGCTCGTATGGGCCTCCGTTGTCCCGCGTGGGCGTCCCGTTCCAACGTCTTGCATTATTTTTTTTCGGCCTACCGCGTTTTCTCAGGGTCAGCTGACCATCGCGGGCATTGGGTGTGGTCCTATATTGACTGCAAGTGCTGACGACGTGACGTCAGACAGTCGAACTGCAGAAGTCGTTTCGATATTACTTTTACCCTCTCTATCTATCGGACATCTTCGGAAAGAGCCGAGCGCGGTCGAAGTTTCCCGACCGCGCCTGTGGCAGCTACACCAATACATGGACGCTGAGCACCTTCATGTGCGGCCAAGCCGAAACCAAGGCTTCGAGGGAAAAAGCAATCTGAGAAAGACTCGCGCGTGACGTCACCCGACGGCACGCGCGAGGCTTTTAGATTATTTCAATTCTCATTTAACGCTTGATTCTCTGCGTTATTTATGTATACGAAAAAATGTATCGCGCACTCTGATCGCTTATTTTTTTAGTTTACCCGTTAATTTAAATATAATAATAAATCTAAATTACAACTTATTTATCTTACATAAAATTGTTTACGCTTTACTCACACCCGTCCTTATGCCAAATAAGTTATAATTCATAAAAGTAAGCGGAAATATATTTATATTCGTATCATTATATTCATTCTCATACTTTCATCAAGTGATAAAGAATTATCCCCAAAAACAAACCAATCATCCATCCGGCCGCGAATCGTAAGTACCAGAACGTGCACATATTCTACAACGGTGAGATGGTCCCGTTGGTAGCGTTCCTGGCTTCGGTCCGCAGGGGCCCCTAGTGCAAATTTTTCTCCAAATTTTTCATAATTTCTCATATTTTAGCCACATTTGAGATTTTCGCAGAAAAAATGATTTAAAACAGATTCAAGTACTGGTCTATTTCCCAAAAACACATTTTTTTTTACTGAAAATTCATGCTTTCTCATTTTTTGTCCCGGAAATTCCTTTTTTTCCTTTGACCTGAGTGAACGGCTGCGGAGATATTCAGAGAAAAGTTAAAGATGAAAAGAGGAACGCGAGGACTCGCGTTTTACGTTTACCGCGGCCTATATGCGAGGACAGAGATCGTGTCATGTACAAGTTAGTGGATCAGGAAGAGAAAAGAGAGAGAGAGAGAGAGAGAGAGAGAGAGAGAGAGAGAGAGAGAGAGAGAGAGAGAGAGAGAGAGAGAGAGAAAGAGAGAGAGAGAGAGAGGAGAGAGAGAGAGAGAGAGAGAGAGAGAGAGAGAGAGAGAGAGGGAGAGAGAGAGAGAGAGAGGGTGTTCCGCAGTCTCGTTGCACAATACTCACGTCAGTCAAGACTGGGTCCTCTTAATTAACTCGAGTCTCCGTTTCTCAGACTCCTCTCTCTCTCCCTCTCTCTCTCTCCCTCTCTCTCTCTCCCTCTCTCTCTCTCCCTCTCTCTCTCTCCCTCTCTCTCTCTCCCTCTCTCTCTCTCTCTCTCTCTCTCGCTCTCTCTCTCTGTCTCCCTCGTCCACCTCCGACGCCCGGGCACTTCGTCTTCTTCTCTCGCGCGTACATCGCGAAGCCCGTGCGCATCGCACACGCGCATGTGGACGTCTGGCTCTTCAAAGTCCCTCTTTCTCCCCTTTCTTCTCTATGTGCGGCCACGTCGTCCGTGAAGAAGATCCTGGCGGTGCGTGCGCTCTCCTCGCAACCGCGGTGTCCTTTTGTAGCCGGGGCGGCGGGCGCGAGAGAGAGTTTCTTTCACGTTGAACAACGAGGGAAAGAGTCGTCGTCGTCGTCGTCGTCGTCGTCCTGTTCCCAAGAGCAACGAAAATGCTCTTTTCTTCTTTCATTTTCGTCAATATCGAAAAAAATTTCTTGCCAATTCATGTTGTCGATTTTAAATAATAATCCTGAAAAACGTTTGAGTCATTTTTGGAACCCAAATCGGCCAAAAAAATGCTTTGGAGATCTGAAAAATTAATTTTCGTTGCGTTCCATCGATGCAAACTTCAACACCATAAAGAAATGAGATTTTCGATAAAAAAAAACTTTTTATTATTATTTTTTTCCGAAAATTTTCCTTTTTCCTATTATCTGAGTGAACGGCTGCGAAGATATTCGGAGAAAATGTAAAGATGAAAAAAAATGAAATTTTCGTAAAAAAAACTTGATATTATTTTTTTTCGGAACTTTTTCTTTTTCCTATTGAGTGAACGGATGCGGAGATATTCGGAGAAAAAATGATATAAAACAGATTCAAGTACTGGTCTATTTCCCAAAAACACATTTTTTTTTACTGAAAATTCATGATTTCTCATTTTTTTCCCGGAATTTTTTCTTTTTCCTATGACCTGAGGGAACGGCTGCGGAGATATTCAGAGAAAAGTTAAAGATGAAAAAAAATTAGATTTTCGTTAAAAAACTTTTTATTATTATTTTTTTCCGGAAATTTCCCTTTTTCCTATTACCTAAGCGAACGGTTGCGAAGATATTCGGAGAAAATGTAAAGATGAGAAAAAAATGAAATTTTCGTAAAAAAAACTTGATATTATTTTTTTTCCGGAACTTTTTCTTTTTCCTATTGAGTGCTGTTCCTTTTGCTGCAGAGATATTCGGAGAAAAGTTATATATGAAAAAAAATGAGATTTTCGTAAAAAAAACTTAATACATTTTTTTATCCCTCATAATTTTGAGAAATAATGAATTTCCGAAATTTTCGCAGACATTATGTTCCTTAAGGGGTAACACCACTGTAACGGCCTGCCATGAAGCGTTTTAGACAAATAATACTTGGGGTAATTATTAAGTATATATTGAAGTATATTGCGAAAAAATTTTATGAGAAAATATTACAAAATGGCGACACTGCAGAAAATTCTTCCGAGGCATGTTGAAATTAAGGTGCTCTGCGGCACGTAGTATAACTTGTGCCAATTTTAATCTGGACAAAATAATTTTTTTTTAAATTAAATCTAGATGAGTGTAGCTAGTGAACTGTCACATCCGGAAGGGACGTGGGCATATATTTTTTGTTTCCCTCTTTGTTGCCTACGCCTAGCGCAATAGCACGGGATGAGGGTAAAAAGGGGTAGTGCATGGGAAAGAATAGAATTAAGGAATTGACGCGATATTTCGGTATTGAGGAATAATTCGACAGAATTGGTGTACGATTGACAATATGTTATTTATTATAAGATTACTAGACGGGTGAAAGCGATCAGGCATGAGATAAATGTAGAATATGGCAAGTTGAATATTGAATATTGAAGAATGAATACAGAAAAGAAAAAGGTATGGTTAGCTTACATTGGTTGTGTTCGACGGTCGGTCGCTCGCTCGCTCGCGTAGGTATTTGTTATCGCTCGCGTTACAAGGGCCTTCGCTCTTGGCCTGGTGCGCTCGCTGGTACAATAGCTGGTAAGACGCTCGGAGGATTTTACGCTGGACGTGTGTATACTCGACGTGTTTACTACGACGGGCACTACGCGTAGATAGAAATATGAACTGCGCGCAAGGTCGATGAATTGAGATTGATATTCACGGACCGACGATAGAACTTATACAAGTGTAAAATAAAACTTTTGTGACTCGAAAAATGAAGACGGTTCGTATGAAGGATAATCGGAGATGTTCTTTAGGCTTCTGGGTTAAGACTTGATATAAGGAGTGATTCAGTTGACGGAAATATTGGTTGATGGGAGACTAAGTTCTGAATTTGGTGAAGATTGTCGGGAGACTGGGATGGAGACTTGATAGAAGAACTTGAGTCGATGGTAGTTGACGGGAGACTGGGAAAGAGATTTGATAGAAGAACTTGAGTCGATGGTAGTTGATGGGAGACTGGGAAAGAGATTCGATAGAAGAACTTGAGTCGATGGTAGTTGACGGGAGACTGACTTCAGGAAGGAAGTCTTTCTTGATATGAAAATTAGGAGAGGTTCAGTAGTGGGAGAAGGAACTTTAGGGAGAGTGTGGTCTTGGTCATCTAGTTCTTTAGGGATTGGACCATGGGTCGTGAAGATATCGGTTGATTAGCGTGATTGGTCGCGGTATGGTGTGCGAATACGTTACAGATTCGTGAGGCACGTGCGTGGCCTTATTTCAGGGCATCGGTTCTGACTAATATGCGTATGAAGAGAAGGAGACCTTTGTCTCGTGTTTCGGCGAAAAAGCGCATGGGATATAGAGTTCGATATCAGAGACCTAAGCATTCGCATGGTTTGTGTTATGTCAATTTATGGATATGGTGACTTCTCATATCGAGAAGTTTGTATATCAGGCTACGCTGCGAGACCGGATGTCTTATTTTTCAGTCAGAGTTATAACTTCGTCGGAGCCGTCTAGGCTATGTTATGATGAAGTAATCTAGGGTAGAGGCTTCTTTGGTTCTCATGCGGTTCGGACGGCGTAGAGTTTTTGGAGTCGGTTGATCGAGTTGATGGTTGATTTTTCGTTCGACAGCTCTTCTTGGAATATGCGCCCGAGATCGTGTTCTTGTTGACAGTCAATGGGATAGAAAAAGTCGATGACTGTGGCGGTACGGCTATCGTGTATATATCGCTGTGAGTTGAATATGCGTGCGAAACGTACGCACGTTCCTTTTTCGTTGTTACGCGTCTTATTCTTAGATTTGTACATGTATAATAAGCTTATAACGGCAAATGAGGATATTGGAAATAACCGAGAGAAGGCATATTCGCTAGGACGTAACACCTCCCCGGTTTAGGATTGAGCGTCCCGCTCAATTATTATGAATGTTCCGCAGGTTATCTCAATATCGTCATCAACCTATTCTTGAACGGTTCTGGTGTCGGTAGGTACAATTTTTGGATTAGAGTAGTTTGTAGACTATAGAAAAAGGAAAGTATGTGTGTCTTATTATTATATATATAGATCTTTGTATCAGGAAGTTTTTCTTTGTTCTCCGTTTTTTTTTTTTTTTTTTTATAATTATGAATATCATTTTTCATTTTGCGCTAAAAATTTTATGTACGAGTTTTCTCCTTTTTGGTTTTGCTCATGAATAGATGCTTATTTACTTATTTTACCCTATTTCTTACTTGACGAGGTTAAAAGAACGATGGCAAAAAAAAAAATAATTGTTAGCATGATCAGAATTATGTTAAATCTCCTCGTGCGAATTTAAGAGAAGGAACGAGGTTTGGAAGATTGGTTATTTTCTGGATGATCGGAGAGGACAGAGTACACATCGTGTGTTGCAGTGTTGATATTGGCCCTCTGGTTCAGCTGGAGGGGCCGACACGAGTTGATGAAGTTCTTGACCAGGCACTGCATTCGTTGATGTTTTCTTCTTGAGTTGTTTAGCCAAGTGCATCCCATGCAGGAGGTACGTAACCGAATCCCATAGTGCACCAATGAGGTAGATCGACCAGCCGTACACAAGGTGTAGGCTGTATGCATGGATCGCCGTATCAACAGGGACCTTGATCGCTCGCACGACGAGTGATGCTCGGGTGAAACCAGCGCTTGCTGTACCGAATTGAGTGGATTTTTTTTCCAGGTGCGATTCCAGATGGAGTTCGTTTGGTGTTATAGATTGTTGTTATCCAGGAGATTTAACAACTTGTCCTCCGGATTGGTAGAGTTCTGACAACTAATGCCCAGTGCCATATTGTTTACAACAGCGGGTTTCTCCAAGGGAAATACTACGCGATCTCGTACGTTGTCGATATCTTCTTTGGAGTACATCACACAGGATGCTGATGATGTTGGGTTGATGTATCGTTAAGTAGATTTCGTCGATGGATTCATGTTTGCAGGTGGTGTGGCTTCGACCAGAACAGGGATGAACTTGTACCAAGTGTCTCCATAGAGGTAAAAGGGGGGAAGTAAGGAATTGCAGGTTTTTGAGGTTTTATTTTGGTAATTAGTTATATGTGAGTTCGAGGAGTAAGGAGATATTTTTCGTTCCCACGAGTGTCAAGAGATTGATTGTAAAATTCTTTTAACCTGGTCAGATTTACTTGTACTTTTATATATTGAATAACGTATACTCTTTAAATTGTATACAATTTGTCCGAAGTTTGGATCACTGATAACAAATTATTTTGGAGTATTCGGCGGTATTTTTCCGACGTTGTGTAGGAATATCGTAATATAAAGATTTGCTAATGTAATATAATTACTACTTATATGAATTTCAAATGCATGTAGGCAATTATATCTAGGTTCGCGATGGGAAATCTCTCTTGAATTGTGAAATAATTAGTTCGGCGAGTTTTGAACATAAACAAATTCGGATGTTCTGTACTGAGGATACTCTAATTGAAAATTTGAACTGTTTCTCCAGTTATGATTGCAAAGGTGATATCGTTAAACGTTACACAGTAGATTGATAACGGCCATCTGAAAACAGGTTAATTATTATGATTATTTATTAATCAGGATTGAAATCGGTTTTTGGGACACCTTTGTGTCTTCCTGGGTCATACGGCTTGCTCGTTGAGTTGGCGAAATAAACCGGATTATCGTTTCGAAAATGGAACAACTCTTTGGTGATGATGAAATTTGCGATTTGGAAATCTGTTATTTTTCTTTCCTCCACTGGAGGATCTTTGTCTTCGGAGGGTTGTGAATCGAAAGAGTTGGAATTTGAATTTGTTGAATTTTCGGAATTAGGATCGATGGAGTTTTTGGAGGGATGGATCGGAAATGCTTTGCGCTGGTCAGGGCCCTCAGCTGTTTTCGGGGCAATGCTCTCCGCGGGTCGACCAGTGCGTATGGGTCTTACTATCTCGGTCTTCGTCTCGCCGTCTCTAGTCTCTGCGTAATTTATGAGTTTACGAGTTCGACGCGTAATGTGTCGAGTTTGGGAGTGCGCGTCTATGCGTTCGACTGCAGGCGCATTGGCCTTGACGCTAGCGCAGTTGCCACATGATCCGTGAACTTGTTCTATAGGGCTCTTCACTTGAGCGCGAGTGACGATGTTTATATGTTTCTCACGCGGGACGGGGTGGACATCTGCTCGAACAGGAAAGGTCGTTAGATTTTTGTTTTCGTCATTGCTATCACTAGTCTGGTCTAATTTGCGCGCCAAATGTTGTAACGCGATTTTCGAATTTTCGATTATATGCGATGTTGACTTGGAGGTGACGATAGAATTTACGTTCGTTCGCGAATTTGCTTTTGTGATTGAAATTTGATTCGAATTTTGTTTCATTTTTAGGCCCTTTTTGTCGTTTTGATGTTGAATTGTTTTGGATTTTTCTTTTCCGTTTTGGTTTTGTTTTATTTTGGGTTTTTCTTTTTTGTTTGGATTTTGAATTGTTTTGGATTTTTCTTTTTCGTTTTGGGTTTTATTTGTTTTTGACTTTGCTTTTTGTTTCTCGTTTCGATTTTGATTTGGTTTTGATTTAATTTTTTCGTTTGTTTTTGTTTTTGATTTTTCCTCGCTACTGAATTTTTTATTTGATTTTCCTAGCTCGTCGCTCTCGTCGGAGTGATGGCAAGGTTTTGTTTCGACATTTTTTGTCGAAGTATTGTGAGTGGCCACTTTCGGGCTCTCGATTAGCGTAGTTGTCATGCAATCTACGATTGGAATAGAAGGATCACGAGGAATTGGACTGGAATTTAAGATTGTCATGCAATCTGATTTTGGTTTTTGTTCAATTTTTTCTTTTCCGATTGTTTTTGTTTTTGATTCTTCCTCGCTACTGAATATTTTTTTTTGTTTTGCTTGCTCGTCACTCTCTTCGGAGTAAAAGTAAGGTTTTGCTTCGACGTTTTTTGCCGAAGTTTTTAGATTGGCCACTTTCGGGCTCTGGATTATCGTAGTTGTCATGCAATCTACGATTAAAATAGAAGGATCACGAGGAATTTGCCTGGAATTTGAGATTGACATGCAATCTGATTTTGAATTAGAATGATCGCGAGAAATTGGGTTAGCATCGCGAGGAACTGGATTGGAAACGCAGATTGTCGTGCAATCTGAGTTTGTTTTGCTTTTTGTTTTGTTTTTGTTTTCGTTTGGTTTTTCTTCATCATCGCTCTCACTGGAGCGTTGACAGAGTTTTATTTCGACATTTTTGTCGATTTTTTCATTGCTTTTATTGGCCACTATTGGGCTCTGGACCGGCGTAGTTGTCGTGCAATCTACGTCGGAATTGGGATGAGAATCATGAGGAACTGGATTAGAATCGCAGATTGTCCTGCGATCTGATTTTATTTTTTGTTTGGTTTGGTTTTCCACGATGTCGAAATCCTGTAGTTTTATGACCGGCACGATCGGTCGTAAGGCGTCATTTGTTGGATTGGGATCCTCCAAATGGGCCTTTTCGTCGATGTTTGTTACCAGGCAGTCGCCGGCGTAAACATTCTTACGGATTTTTAAAGGCGGGATATACCCTTCCTTTAACGTGCGGTTTTCGACTCTCATGGGGAAAGAGGTTTCGAACGCGCGGAGATTTCTACTATCTCGTCGTGTTCGTTTGTTCGTTCGAACGGCCATGCCTTGCGAAGGACATTTATCGGCTGTGTGCCCTAAGTTTTTACACAATTGACAGGTCTTGGCGCGGGAATTCTGATCGGAACACCTGTCTGCGGTGTGACCGAGTTTCTTGCATATTTGGCAAATGACCGAGCCTTGCTCGTTTGGTTTTTTTCTACACTCGATGGCACTGTGGCCTTGACCTTTGCAAATTTGGCATGTAAAAAGTGCGAATCGGCAAGCTTCGGTCGGATGATTATTCGTTTTGCAAATATTACAGATCTTGACTGGCTTGATCGGAACGGGTTTAATGGAGGGCGAGTGCAACTGTTTTCGCGACGCGATTTCATGTTCAATTTGTATAGCATGGTCGATTGCGACGTCGATGTTAGCACACGGAGGGAGTCGTTGTTCGATTTCCCCCTTTAACCCACGTTTAAAACACGTCAGGAAGTAGTCGTCTACTGTTATTCTGAATACGGGGTCGTCCGCCCCATCATTCGATAGGTTTCGCGCCTCAATTATTTCCCTCACCTTTTTCCTGATTTTTGCGGTAAAATCTATAACACTGTCGCTGGCCGTTTGAAAGATATTATCGAGTTCTCCCAATAATTGCATTACGGATTTATTTGGTGTATATATTTTTTTTAGGAATTTGTTTAGTTCTTCTATCGTTTCGAATTTCATCCCGTGGATTGCTTCTCTAGCTTGATTTTTCAACTTGGTTCTTATTAATTTTGCTAAATATTTTTCGGCTTCGGGAGGGAGCATATCTCTTGCATCCTCGCACCCAGTTATGAATTCTGATAAAGGGATATTTCGTCCGTCGAATTCGGGGACAAAGATTATGGCGTCACTTAGAGATATTAACTGGTTTGTTCCTAACGTCGTCATTGTTTTTGTGGGTTTGTTTTCGATTTTTGAGAATTTTTGTAATTTTTTTGATCGATCGCTTAGGAGGTTCCAAACCAGGTAACAAATCCGATATATCAATTTCCGAATCCCTTATGGACATTGGATTTATTAGCACATTCCCTTTTTAATATCCCGGACGAGCCCCCAAAAATTAATATGTCACATCCGGAAGGGACGTGGGCATATATTTTTTGTTTCCCTCTTTGTTGCCTACGCCTAGCGCAATAGCACGGGATGAGGGTAAAAAGGGGTAGTGCATGGGAAAGAATAGAATTAAGGAATTGACGCGATATTTCGGTATTGAGGAATAATTCGACAGAATTGGTGTACGATTGACAATATGTTATTTATTATAAGATTACTAGACGGGTGAAAGCGATCAGGCATGAGATAAATGTAGAATATGGCAAGTTGAATATTGAATATTGAAGAATGAATACAGAAAAGAAAAAGGTATGGTTAGCTTACATTGGTTGTGTTCGACGGTCGGTCGCTCGCTCGCTCGCGTAGGTATTTGTTATCGCTCGCGTTACAAGGGCCTTCGCTCTTGGCCTGGTGCGCTCGCTGGTACAATAGCTGGTAAGACGCTCGGAGGATTTTACGCTGGACGTGTGTATACTCGACGTGTTTACTACGACGGGCACTACGCGTAGATAGAAATATGAACTGCGCGCAAGGTCGATGAATTGAGATTGATATTCACGGACCGACGATAGAACTTATACAAGTGTAAAATAAAACTTTTGTGACTCGAAAAATGAAGACGGTTCGTATGAAGGATAATCGGAGATGTTCTTTAGGCTTCTGGGTTAAGACTTGATATAAGGAGTGATTCAGTTGACGGAAATATTGGTTGATGGGAGACTAAGTTCTGAATTTGGTGAAGATTGTCGGGAGACTGGGATGGAGACTTGATAGAAGAACTTGAGTCGATGGTAGTTGACGGGAGACTGGGAAAGAGATTTGATAGAAGAACTTGAGTCGATGGTAGTTGACGGGAGACTGGGAAAGAGATTCGATAGAAGAACTTGAGTCGATGGTAGTTGACGGGAGACTGACTTCAGGAAGGAAGTCTTTCTTGATATGAAAATTAGGAGAGGTTCAGTAGTGGGAGAAGGAACTTTAGGGAGAGTGTGGTCTTGGTCATCTAGTTCTTTAGGGATTGGACCATGGGTCGTGAAGATATCGGTTGATTAGCGTGATTGGTCGCGGTATGGTGTGCGAATACGTTACAGATTCGTGAGGCACGTGCGTGGCCTTATTTCAGGGCATCGGTTCTGACTAATATGCGTATGAAGAGAAGGAGACCTTTGTCTCGTGTTTCGGCGAAAAAGCGCATGGGATATAGAGTTCGATATCAGAGACCTAAGCATTCGCATGGTTTGTGTTATGTCAATTTATGGATATGGTGACTTCTCATATCGAGAAGTTTGTATATCAGGCTACGCTGCGAGACCGGATGTCTTATTTTTCAGTCAGAGTTATAACTTCGTCGGAGCCGTCTAGGCTATGTTATGATGAAGTAATCTAGGGTAGAGGCTTCTTTGGTTCTCATGCGGTTCGGACGGCGTAGAGTTTTTGGAGTCGGTTGATCGAGTTGATGGTTGATTTTTCGTTCGACAGCTCTTCTTGGAATATGCGCCCGAGATCGTGTTCTTGTTGACAGTCAATGGGATAGAAAAAGTCGATGACTGTGGCGGTACGGCTATCGTGTATATATCGCTGTGAGTTGAATATGCGTGCGAAACGTACGCACGTTCCTTTTTCGTTGTTACGCGTCTTATTCTTAGATTTGTACATGTATAATAAGCTTATAACGGCAAATGAGGATATTGGAAATAACCGAGAGAAGGCATATTCGCTAGGACGTAACAGAACCACGTAGGGGATTTTAGAAATATTGATTTTTGAATAATTGCCGAGTATTTAACTAAAGATGTTCATTTAGACTTAAAAAAGCAAAATTCTTTTTTTTAGATTAAAATTGGCACAGTTATACTGCGTGCCGCAGAGGTTCGACATGCTTCGGAAGAATTGCTGCAGTGTCGCCATTTTGTAATATTTTCGGATAAGAATTTCTAGCAATATACTTAAATATATGAGCAATTAATACCACAAGTATTATTTGTATAGCACATTTTCTTCCGCCAAAAAAATAATTCAGAAAATCCGCTTCTTGTAAGGCCGTTACAGTGGTGTTACCCCTTCAAGTCTTCATATAATTTCCGAGATTTTCCCGTGATCGTAATTAAAATGATGAAATATTCGGAGAAATTCGGAGAAACTCGGATGTTTGCGTAAAAATAATTGTCCGCAAAACTCCGAATTCTTCATATTTGTTCCAATTCATAGAAAAATTCGGAAAAAATCTGAAAAATTTTCCGGAAAAAATCGCAGTTTTTCGGAAAAAAATTTGCACTAGGGGCGCGGGATCGTACCCCACGCTCAGTGCTTTTTTAAAATCATTATTACTATTAATTCTTATTTGATTAGTTATTTTTATTAGTAATCATTATTATTTTAATTAGTTATCTTTGAGTGTCGAAAAATTTATTGCACACTGTGACCGCTTATTTTATTAGTTTGTACGTTAATTTAAATACAATAATAAATCTAAATTACAACTTATTTATCTTCTAAAAAATTGTTTGCGCTTTACTCACACCCGTCCCTATGCCAAATAAATTGTAATTCATAAAAGTAAGCGGAAATATATTTATATTCATATTGTTTCTATTCATTCTCATTTACTTTCATCAAACGATAAAGCATTATGATAATGCATTATGATGGGGGAATGCGCGCGCCGCCAAATAAGTGAGACGTGTGTTCAGGACGCTCGCCAAAAACCGCCGAATAGTTGCACTGTGTGCCACCAAACAAACCGTACGACTACGTTACCGTCGAGCTGGAACCTCCAAAAATCATCTGCAAAAATAATCAACAAAAAATATACGAGGTACGCTGCGCATTCAGCCGTCTAAAACTAAGCGTTCTGTTGTTTGAGGTTATCGGAAAAGGGGAGAGAAGAAAGGGGAACGCATAAGCCCCAAATGACTAGGAGCGCTATCTCTCGGGACCCGGTGCAACCACCATCGATTCAGCCCGATAAATCTCTAATCTATAGCTGCAAGGCGCCAACTACCGGTAACAACACCGTACTTACTCACCGTTGCCCTCTGCCCCGAAGATAAGAGGCCGACCGTCAGTACAGCATCTCCTGCAGCGTGGCAGGAGCAACCCGTGTGCTTCTATTCGTGATTTTATCATACAGAAAAGAAAGCGCCCGGAGTCGCCGGACAGCTCTCCTGAATCGAGCAACAACGAACGGGATGACAAGGCTTTCAAGAAGTCCACTAGAACCTCTCATTCTCCGCTACAAGAAATCCAGCCTGAGAGAGAAAACCTGCATATAGTGAAGAGTCCTTAGCTACCGACAACCGAGCCAGAGAGGAGTATCGACATGGACGCAATTTTAGAACAACTCCGAAAAATGGGTGAGGACAACGCCAGACAATTCGGCAATATGTCCAGGCAAATAAACCAAGCCAGTGAAAAACACGATAGGAATTTCGAGGAAATAAAAGGCGAATTGCGAAAGAAAAAGGAGCAATTTGACAAAGCGCATAAAGAGCTCGAATGCAGGTCCAAACGCTCGACGAAAAGGAAGATGCCCGAGTAGAAATTCTTCAAGCCCGGCTCGACAGACTCGAAGCCAAAATCGTTTCAGCGCCCAAGAACAACCCCATTGACGACCGGAAAACCGAGCTCTTAGAACGAAGAGTCGAAGCATTGGAAAAAGCAGAAATAAAATATAACGTAATTGTTAAAGGATTAAAAGCTGACCCGAAAAACGTTAAACCTTAGAAACCTTACAAAACTTTTTCGCATCTGAGTTGGGAGCCTCAGGAAAAATAATTGACCAACGCATGATCCTAAATGGGAAAAACGCTATGTGTGCAGTCAAGCTGGACAGCTGGGAGTCTCAAAATGAAGTCCTGAAGAAGAAGAAAAAACTCCATGGAACCGAAATCTACATAAACGGCGAACTCACATACAAGGAGCGTCAAATCGGCAAACAACTACGTGAGCTGGCCAAGAAATACCGCGAGGAAGGATGTCAGGTAAAAATAGCGCATAAGAAGCTCGAAATCGACGGCATCTGGCATCATTGGGACGACAAGGAAGAATCGCTGAAAAAACCGCAGCGCCCTGTGCCAGCCTCTCCCGGATCATTTTCTACTCGCTCAAAAAATTAATGGCGACAAGAGAAATCACTGTTACTTTTTGGAACGCGCACGGTTTCTCTAATGTCGAGCACAACCCCGCTCTGCAACGATCTCAACTATACTGCATCTCCGAGACTTGGCTTACGAAGAATCCGGACACCTCGCCGTCGTACCTCAAAGACTTCAACTGCATCTGGGCCGAAGCAATAAGAGAGCACAGCGGGGGAACCGGTAGCGGAGGACTGGCCCTTCTTTCTCAACATCTGGAAACGACCATCATCGACGTCAGTCCGTGGTGGATCTTTGTAAGAGCATCCTTACCAGACATTACAGCAATAATTGGATCCCTGTATTTTAAACCCGACTTACAGTTAGAGCCGGCTTTCGAATTGCTACAACTCATGATCGATGAAATTAGGGAGAAAGAAGATAGTGAACTATTTATAATAGGAGGCGATGTGAACGTTAGAGTTGGGGAACAGGATTTATTGCCGACTGAAATCTTTGAAGAAACGAATCTATTTGATACAAGGCTTCCCAGCGACAATTTAATTAACCAAAGAGGTTCCAAAATTCTAGAATTCATGACCGCGAACGGATTCGTACTATTAAATGGCAGAACGGGAAGGGACCGGCCGGCCAATCCAACCTTTACTGGTCCAGCCGGAAAAAGCGTTATCGACCTAGTCTGGGTAAGCTCGACAGGCCTTAGTTGTATCAAAGATCTCCGCGTCGTGCTAGAACCCACCCTCTCTGACCATTTCCCGGTAGAACTGAAGCTCTGGTACGTAAACTTCACAGAATCTCCTGCTGACACTGAACCGGATATCACAAGACCAATAGACACTACACAGCAGCCCAGTATTAAATGGAAAGCAGACGCAGGGGACACGTATTTTAATTTACTGCTATGCTCAAACCGACTAAGTAATGTTCCCGCTAACACGTCGCCGACCACCCTTTATAATAACCTGGTCCTTGCTATAACAGAATCAGCGCAGGCCTCTGACATGATTAGCCGCCCAAACTCTGGTTGGAACAAAAAGACAACCAAACCCTGGAACGACGAAAATTGCGTAAAGCTTAAAACCGAATTAAGTCAATCATTAAAAGATTACAAGCTCTCAAACTTCAGCGACGAACCGAAAGCGAAATTCTTGAAATGCAAAAAAAAATATATAAAAAGGCAATAGACTCAAACAAAAGGCAATATGCCCAGTATATCAAAGAATGTTTCTCCAAGGTCGACTGCCCAAAAACTTTCTGGAGTGCTGTCAAAAAATGTAAGCCGAAGCGTAATTTCCTCCCATCTCTCTCGGTAGACAGATGGAACGAATTTTACAGCACAGTTTACACTCCGAGATCTGTAAACTATCTTACTTCCCATGGACCGGGCTGCGCCCTTTTAGACAGAGAAATCTCGGTTTTCGAGCTTGAAAAAGCAATCAGAAAAAGCAAAACTAATAAAGCTCCAGGACCGGATAGAATATCAAACGAATTTTTCAAAACTCTCCCTCCTAACGCCTTGCTATACCTAAATAATCTATACAACGAGGTATTGAATACCGAAAAAGTCCCGGTTTTGTGGTCTAAGATGGCTCTCACGATGATTTTAAAAAAGGGAAACACAGAAGACCCCGCAAACTACTGTGGAATAGCGCTAGTTAACAACATCGCGAAAATTTTTACTGGCATATTAAGAGATAGACTGAATGAACTGACAACCTACCTGAAAATTCTTCCCGAATCGTAAATGGGGTTCAGGAAAGGCCGCAGTGCGTAGAAAGCATTTTTACTTTAATCTCGACGATACAATTACAATTAAGGCTCGGACAAAGGGAAGTACATGCAATATTTGTCGATTTCAAACGCGCATTTGACTCCATACCGCACGCCCCCTTATGGGAGAAACTATATCAGCAAGGAATCAGCTCTAAGTTCATTCGAATTATGACATCTACGATCAAGCAACGATCCAAGTCAAAAGCCTAGGTGCACTCTCAAGCGAATTTCCGGTTTCCGAAGGCGTACTGCAGGGAGAATCCCTAAGGCCCGACCTATTTCTTTTATACTTAGCGGACTTTGAAACCTTTTTCAGAAGCAAAGGCCTAACTGGTTTAAATATTGACGGAGAACACGACATTCTAATGATTTTATACGCTGACGACATAGTAATTTTAGCACACTCGCACCTTGATTTAACGAAAAAATTGAAAACCCTCGAAGAGTACTGCGTGGCGAACGGCCTGCAAGTCAACCCATCTAAAACAAAAATTATGACTTTTAAATCTGGCGGCAAAGGGAAAAAGATAGACAACCGATTTACAATGTACCGTGGACAGAATTTAGAACTAGTTCCGACTTACACTTATCTGGGCGTCCCAATGTCGAGCTCGTCCCTGGGTCTTAAATCGGTACAGGCTGCACTTAATAAGGCGAAAATTACATCCAGCACAGCAGTGTCTATCTTGTCAAATGCTAAATGTAACTCTTGGGACGCCTACATAAGGTTGCGCACAGTATGGTAATGTCAACTCTACTTTACGGCTCCCAGCATGGGGAATCAGATACTGTGACTTTATTGAAACGGCTCAAACTTGGTTCTTCAAAAGATTGCTGCTTTTACCTAGAAACACGCCAAATGCCGCTCTAAGACTAGAACTCGGAATAGCC
Source organism: Ophion obscuratus (assembly GCA_964007375.1). NCBI lineage: Eukaryota > Metazoa > Arthropoda > Insecta > Hymenoptera > Ichneumonidae > Ophion > Ophion obscuratus. The sequence continues at coordinate 40,419,183 of OZ023314.1, forward strand.
CGAATCTCACACAAAGCGATGAAATTAACGTGGAACTGGTTCATAAGAATTCTAGAAATGACCGACGAAAGTTTACCAAAAAATTGTATGCACAGATTAATTCAGCTCGCAGAAAATATAGAGTCAGAAAACAAATACAACTGGGCGACTCAATTCAGGACTTTTCTGATCAAAACAGGCGCCATTGACCTGTGGGGTAACTTCGAGCAAAGCGCGTGGCGCTGTCACTCTGACGAAACCTTTGCGATTTACAAGACTATCCTGCAAGCGCAAGACTACGAATCCTGGTCTACATCTACGTCTGGCCAGCTCATGATACCCCGGTCATTGGGAGCGCCCTCAGCTAAATATTTAACGCTCCGACTCCCTTTACAGATTAAGCGAATAATTGCTCAATTAAGACTTGCAAATCAACAAACCTGCAACCTCAGATTCAAACAATGCTTAGGAAAGCTTGACCTGCAGCAAATTTGTCAAATATGTAACTTAAACGAAAATGAAACCATGGAACACTTCTTACTCCGCTGTCCGATCTACGAGCCGTACAGAAACTATTACCTAGGAGAAATTATGTCCTCGGAATCCCCCGACTCCAACCTTCGAGCAATGCTATGCACAGTCAATGCGAAGACCATCAAAAAAATATTCAATTTTGTCACCAGAAGCTTAATGTTAAGAGCCTACACGTAGACCTAACTCTAAACTGAGAAAACAAACCAAGCGAACTAGAATTAAGACTGTAAGCGTACCCCCCCCCCCTTGCTATAGGAGTAACTGTCTACTCCTCTTAAAGCAATAAACCTACATATATACATACATACATAATGCATTATGATAAAGCATTATGATAATGCTTTATCGCTTGATGAAAGTATATGAGAATGAATATAATAATACGAATATAAATATATTCCCGCGTACTTTTATGAATTACAATTTATTTGGCATAGGGACGGGTGTGAGTAAAGCGCATACAATTTTTTAGAAGATAAATAAGTTGTAATTTAGATTTATTATTGTATTTAAATTAACGTACAAACTAATAAAATCAGCGGTCAGAGTGCGCGATAAATTTTTCGACACTAAAAGATAACTAATTAAAATAATAATGATTACTAATAAAAATAACTAATCAAATAAGAATTAATAGTAATAATAATTTTTAAAAAAAAGCATTGAGCCCGGGGTACGAACCCGCGCCCCTAGTGCAATTTTTTTCTCCGAACAACTCCACATTTTCCGATTTTTTCTATGAATTGGAACGAATATGAAGAATTCGGAGTTTTGCGGACAATTATTTTTACGCAAACATCCGAGTTTCTCCAATTTTTTTTCCAATTTTTCCGAATATTTCATCATTTTAATCACAATCACGGAAAAATCTTGGAAATTATATGAAGACTTTAAGGGGTAACACCACTATAACGGCCTTACAGGAAGCGTATTTTTTAATATTTTTTTTGGCGGAAGAAAATGTGATAAACAAATAATACTTGCGGTATTTATTGAGCATATATTTAAGTATATGGCTATAAATTTTTATTCGAAAATATTACAAAATGCGACACTGCAGCAATTCTTCCGAAGCATGTCGAACCTCTGCGGCACGCAGTGTAACTGTGCCAATTTTAATCTAAAAAGAAGAATTTTATTTTATTAAGTCTACATGAGTGTAGCTACTGAACCTCGTAGGAGATTTTCGATAAGTTAATTTAAACAATATTTATTAAAAAATAACTGTCTTAAAAAAAATTGACCGTTTTTAGTCAAATTCTCGGCAACTACTCAAAAATCAATATTTCTAAAATCCCCTACGTGGTTCACTAGCTATACTTATCTAGATTTAACTTAAAAAAATGATTTTGTCGAGATTAAAATTGGCACAAGTTATACTGCGTGCCGTAGAGCACGCAGTTCAACATGCCTCGGAAGAATTTGCTGCAGTGTCGCCATTTTGTAATATTTTTCCATAATTTTTTTTTGCAATATACTTCACAATATGCTTAATAATTACCCCAAGTATTATTTGTCTAAAACGCTTCGTGGCAAACCACTACAGTAGTGTTACCCCTTAAGGAAAATAATGTTTACAAAAATTTCGGAAATTCATTATTTCTCAGAATTATGAGGGATAAAAAAATGTAATAAGTTTTTTTTTTACGAAAATCTTTTTTTTTTCATCTGCAACTTTTCTCCGAATATCTCCGCAGCCGTTCAGTCAATAGGAAAAAGAAAAAGTTCCGGAAAAAAAATAATATCAAGTTTTTTTTTTAGGAAAATCTCATTTTTTCTCATCTTTAAATTTTCTCCGAATATCTCCGCAGCCGTTCACTCAAGTAAATAGGAAAAGGGAAATTTCCGGAAAAAACAACAGTAATAAAAAGTTTTGTTAACGAAAATCTCATTTCTTTTCATCTTTAACTTTTCTCCGAATATCTCCGCAGCCGTTCACTCAGGTCATAGGAAAAAGAGAAATTTCCGGGAAAAAAATGAGAAATCATGAAATTTGAATAAAAAAATGTGTTTTTGGGAAATAGACCAGTACTTGAATCTGTTTTGAAACGTTTTTTCTCGGAACATCTCAGATATGACTAAAATATGAGAAATTATGAAAAATTTCGAGAAAAATTTGCACTAGGGGCTCCTGCGGGGGCTACGGATAGGGAGAGAGTTCCAAGGCCGCCGCCTATATTTATACCCGACGTCCAATCTATCCCCGACTTAGAGAAGTGTATCGAAACTGTTGTCAACAAGAAAGACTACAAATATAAGACCATTGGCACGAACGGACAAATAAAAATACTGGCTAACGACGTAGAAGCGTTCCGATAAATTGTGCTCGTCCTAGATAATGGAAATGCCTCGTACCACACCTATCAGCTAAAACAACAGCGCGCGTTCAGGGTTGTACTGAGATCTTTGCACTCGTCCACCCCTCCGGAAAAGATAAAAAAACGCCATAGAATTACTCGGACATCAGGTGCGCAACGTATCGAACATAAGGCACGGGAAAAACAAGGAACCACTACCTCTCTTTTTCGTTGATATAAAACCCATGCCAAATAATGAAGAAATTTATAAAATCGATCTCCTGCTGAATGCAAAAATCGTAGTTGAACCACCAAAAAAGAACTCAACAGTTGTTCAATGCACTAGATGCCAGCGCTACGGCCACACTAATGTCGGCGGCAATTTACATGTGTTGAATGTGGTGGCGACCACAACACAACGTCCTACCGAAAACCCAGAGACGCCAGCTAAATGCATACACTGCCAAGGAAACCACCCGGCGAACTACAAGGGCTGCCAGGACTACCAGGACATCCGAGAAAAAAGGAACTTGCCTACGCAAGTTCCTCACTGGCACAGGCCATGACGCGGAAACGAAACCAGGGAAGAACGCTCCACTCCGAATCAACCCAACAAAATAACTAGAACACCAACAGACAACCTAAGGCCAGATGGTCGGGGCGAGCTCAAATCCGCAACCTAACACAAACAATGATAATACAGAAGTGATAAATATTCTTGGAAAATCATTCACCAAATTAAGAGCAGCAATAACTCAACAAAACGAACTATTAAATACGATGCTACAACTACTGACAACGGTTCTGACAAAGTTCGCGAGCAAATAATTCACGTCCTATCGATTAGCACTATGGAATGCAAATGGCTTAAGCCAGCACCGCCAGAAACTAGCCGTATTTTTAAACGCAAAAAATAGACATCCTGCTGGTGGCAGAAACGCACTTTACTGACAGGAGCCACATCAAAATCCACGGATATGAACTTTATAGTACCGAACACCCTGATGGAACTGCGCATGGAGGAACGGCGATCCTCGTAAAAACAACCAACAAACACCACCTATTACCGCCCTCTGCCAAGGACTACTTACAGGCAACTAGTATAGCCGTCGAAGATGCGAAGTTCGGACCTATTGTAGTAGCTGCAGTATACTGTCCACCACGACACAATATAAAAGACAACAACTTCACCGAGTTCTTCCAAAGACTGGGTCGTCGCTTCTTAGCTGGCGGAGATTACAATGCCAAGCATCCCTTATGGGGATCCAGACTGATTACAACGAGAGGCCGAGAACTGCTAGAAGCGTCGACAGCACTAAATTGCAACCATCTGTCAACAGGAAAACCTACATACTGGCCAACTGACAGAAACAAAATCCCAGACGTACTCGACTTTTTCGTAACCAAGGGAATAGCCAAACCCTTCACACACACCGAAACTAGTCTGGACCTCTCATCTGACCATACTCCAGTAATGGTAACACTGAGTAGTGGAATTATAAATACTGACAAGCGTCCGAGACTTCACAACAAAAACACAGACTGGCCTGTGTTCCGAGACATTATCAACAAGTGCATTCGACTAAAAGTACCACTAAAAACCGAATTCGATATAGATGAGGCAACCAAACAGTTCATCCAATTAGTTCAAGAGGCAGCATGGGAAACCACCCCCGATGCAACTACTAACCACACGATCAAAAGACATCCTGATGATATAATGAAAAAAATCACCGAAAAAAGAAGAACAAGGAGACAGTGGCAGCTGAGTCGAAGCCCAACTGACAAACGACGATTAAATAGGCTATCCCAACAACTGAAAAAACGCATCATTGATTACGATAATAACAATGTGGAACAATATCTAGTAAACTTAACAAATACGGCTGCTACGGACTACTCACTTTGGAAGGCAACCAGACGGATCAATCATGCAAAAAATCACATACCACCTATCAGGAAAGCCAGTGGAGAATGGGCTCAAAGTGGCACCGAAAAAGCCGCAATATTTGTAGGACATCTCGCTCAGGTATTTACTCCTTTCTCAGCACAACAACACGATGGAGATGTCCACGACTTCCTTGAAAGCTCCCTACCTCTGGACCTACCCATCAGGCATATTTCTCCTGTGGAAGTAAGCGACACGATACGCAAAGAGGTTAATGCGAACAAATCTCCTGGATACGACCTGATCACAGGCATGATCCTCAAGAAACTACCAAAGAAGGGTATAGTATTCCTGACCAACCTATTTAATGCTATTATTCGTACATCATACATACCTAGCCAGTGGAAAGTCGCGCAAATTACAATGATCCAGAAACCTGACAAACCACCAAACGGTATTAAGTCGTACCGACCCATAAGCCTGCTGCCCATAACATCAAAGCTTTTCGAAAAACTACTACTCAGAAGAATGCAAGTATTGATCGACGAGCGAGGCATTGTCCCGGAACATCAATTCGGATTTAGATCCAAGCACTCAACAATAGAGCAGGTTAATCGGGTCTTTAACGTTATATCCAACTCGCTGGAACGGAAAGAATATTGCTCTGCAGCTTTTCTCGATATAGAACAGGCCTTCGACAAAGTGTGGCACCCCGGTCTACTCTATAAAATTAAAAGGCTCCTCCCGCAGTACTACCTGCTATTGAAGTCTTACCTAAGCAACCATCAATTGCGGGTACGGTGTGGAGTTGAGCTATCACCTCTCCTCCCAATACGGGCAGGAGTACCTCAAGGAAGCGTTTTGGGACCAGTCTTTTATACGTTGTTTACAGCCGACCTGCCTCTAGCCTACGACACCACGGTCGCTACATTTGCCGATGACACAGCCATCTTGGCAACTCACGAAGATCCAGACGTAGCCTCAAGAACACTTCAAAGTGGGCTTAACAAGGTGCAAAGATGGCTCAAAAAGTGGCGAATCAAGGCTAGTAATGGCAAGTCTGTTCACATCACCTTCACTCTATGAAGAAAAACGGTAACACTCAACAACCAGCCTCTTCCGAAAGTCGAAGAAGTGAAGTACCTAGGCATGCTCCTGGGCCGCAGGCTAACCTGGGCAAGCCACACCAAGAACAAGAGGAAACAACTAGATCTACAGCTAAAAAAATGTACTGCCTCATAGGAAGGAGATCCAAGCTATCCCTGTATAATAAAGTCCTTACATACAAATCGATACTAATGCCAATCTGGACATACGGCATTCAGCTCTGGGGTACGACCAGTAACTCCAACATCGAGATCCTTCAAAGATTCCAATCCAAAACGCTGAGAATCCAGCGGATGCCCCATGGTACGTCTCCAATGCCACATTGCATAAAGATCTGGGGATTGGCACGGTCAAGAACATAGCTCAAAAGTTATGCACCAATTGCGAGAAGCGACTCGGAAACCACCCAAACGAGCTGGCATCCAGCCTACTGGATCGACGGCTAATCACAAGGAGATTAAAAAAATTCAAGCCAGTGGATCTGCAAGAGCGATTCCGTACAAACTAACCACCCAGAACAGAAAAACCCTCACGGAGAAAAATAGATGAGCGTGTATCATAGGATGCACCCTCTACTTCCACACTTCCTACCGTTCAGCAAAAGTAATAAATGTGCTTATTGCAACAGCTTGTAGTTTTACGATAATGTAGTCAAATAAAAAGGGGCTCCTGCGGACCGAAGCCAGGAACGCTACCAACGGGACCATCTCATCGCTTGTAGAATATGTGCACTTTCTGGTACTTACAATTCGTGGGATAATGCTTTATCGCTTGATGAAAGTATGAGAATTAATGTAATAATACGAATATAAATATATTTTCGCTTACTTTTATGAATTATAATTTATTTGGCATAAGGACGGGTGTGAGTAAAGCGTAAACAATTTTGTATAAGATAAATAAGTTGTAATTTAGATTTATTATTATATTTAAATTAACGTATAAACTAAAAAAATAAGCGATCAGATTGCGTGATACATTTTTTTGTGTACATCAATAACGCAGAGAATCGAGAGCTAAATAAGCATTGAAATCATGTAAAAGCCTCGCGCGTGCCGTCGGGTGACATCACGCGCGAGTAGTGCTCAGATTGCTTTTTCCCTCGAAGCCTTCGTTTCGGTTTGGCCGCACACGAATGTACTCAGCTTCCATGTATTCGTGTAGCAGCCGACTGCGCGGTCGGGACACTTCGACCGTGCTCGGCTCTTTCCGAAGATGTCCGAGCGTCGCTCGCTTCCGGACGCGCGCTATTATGATAGTGTGATGAGCGCGTAAGAGACTAGAGAGGGGGTAACTTTTACGCGCGATCTGGCTGCACTGACTGGAATATCGGAACGCAATCCACACAGTTTTAGCAGCACGTTAGAGGGGCGAGTCTCGCTGATCTTTTTTTTCTAACCTCCAATTGTGAACATGGATCGGAAAATATTAATAATTTAAAAAATCGCGAGTGTGTTGTGTGATTCGTCGTCAAGCGATTCAAGCGATGATGACGAATTATTCCTTTTGGCGATGTTGCACAAAGTGGACGTAATTCCTCGCACACTGATCGCACACGTCCTTCGATAAACGTGGGATCTTATATTTAATATTATTTTTGACGCCGATTCAAACACAGGAATAATTCTGGAGGATAAGGGAAACTTGGGTCGCCCCGACAGCGAAGAAACACTGGAATATTCGTTACGTTTTACTAAAATGTTTATTAAGTCTACGCGTAGATCACACAGCGGATGAAGACGCGGGTTACGCGAGGTTTTGACATTAAGCGCAACTTGGCGATAGGGCAAGCTGCGTGGATTATTGAAATTTCGTATAGAGGACGAAAAACGAGATCGAGTAGCGCGAGATTATCTTTGCTATTCGACGCTCGGAGGATTACTAAATTTTCGGTAAGAACGCGCGTATTACCGGGTGCGAGAATCGCGAGGGCCGAAGGGTAATTCGGGAGTACGAAATCGCGCTTGTTGTTGCGTACGTACGTCATAATCCGTCGCGAAGAGTCGGGACTACAATCGCGCATAGCAACAGGAATTTGTAAACAATTTAAATTTAATATTTGAGAATACGCTAAATTGATGGAAATTCGAACATACCGCTCGCCTCGTTCCGAATGGAACGAAATGCTTCAAGATTCTCGCAGCGCTTGCCGTGTGATCTTTTCGCAAGTACAATTTTAGACCCAACATTAATTGCGAGAACTTACTAACTAACAAAGAATTTTACATGAGCAACCCGACAGTAAATCGAAAACTTAAGATCTAGAAAAAAAGCAATTAAGACTCCGGTGCGCTTGGAGCTGAATCGCAAGGAAAGGGACATACTTTCACAAGTATGTCCCCTTACTGGGTAAGCGTATGGGGCGCTTTAAAATGGTTTTCGCGGTACATACCGTTACGACGCGAACTAGACCATCGGGGCCTGGGTGCGTATCGAGTACGCGAGCTAATTCCTATCGCGATGGCGGGAGTAATTCGTTTTTGATGAGCACGAGCGCTCCGATTTTCAGGGGCGGCGAAGACGTGCGCCATTTTGCCAGCTTTTACAGTGTGCACAAATAATCTTGCCTCCAAGCTTTCTAGACATGCTCGTGCATAGCCTGTACCTTTTGCCAACGGGAAAGCTGGTTTCCCTTTAAGTCGAGCAAGGAGAGCTCGGGGTTGCTGAGTAATGGGCGACCGATTAAAAAATGTCCGGGAGTGAGTGCGTCGAAACTCTCCCGATCATCCCGGAGGGGTGACAGTGGGCGTGGGATTTTGCATAATAGCGTCGACAGCTCAAGCTGAGACAACGTATGAGCGCCGAAAACGCGCTTCAAATGATACGTAAAGCTTTTCGCTCCAGCTTTCCACAGTCCGCCGAAGTGAGGCGCAGACGCCGGAATAAAATGCCAACGGATTCCCTCCATCGTGAGGTTATCACGTAAGGCAGAATTCTTGAGGGTGGCCACGAATGTTCGGCGGAATTCGTTATCAGCGCCTTGAAAATTCGTTCCGTTGTCGCTGTAAACGTCGATCGGTCGACCGCGTCTACTTATGAATCGTTGAAAAGCGGCAAGGAAACCGGAAGTCGCGTAGTCATCGACGTATTCGAGGTGAACGGCGCGCGTTGCGAGGCAAACGAAGAGTGCCACGTAATATTTTCGCGCCTTTTGGCCTCGTCCTACATACGGGATTACCTGGAATGGACCGGCATAGTCTACGCCACAATGTGAGAACGACGGCGACGGATTGACTCGGGGAGAGGGAAGGTCTCCCATGAGTTGACTGGCAGTAACAGCGCGTTCGCGAACGCACGTTATACACCTATTGATTCGGGCTTTAACGAGGGATCTCGCGCCGAGAATCCAAGAATTTTGGCGAAGGAGTCGCAACGTGAGCTGACTGCCTCCGTGTAATGAGCGTAAATGCGTTTGATCGATGATAAGTTCACTTATGTGATGACGCGGTAGAATGCGTGAAAATCGTTCGTCATAAAAAAGGAACGAATGACGCAACCGCCCGCCAAGACGCAGCTTGGCGGGTGGTTGGTTCCCGTCGAGAAACGGATTAAGGCAGGATTCTACTTTGCAACTTTGAAAGAAATTTTTTTTTTTTTTACATTTTTCGAAAGTAAATATGTTCAAGAATGTTCGGTCAAAATTTTATAAAGTTCCAAGCAGTCTAACTATCCTTTTTCGCCTTTCGAACGCACCTACCTGAGCGCGCTATTGTGACCCGCCCGGCGCGCGGCCCGGACTCACCAAAACTTTAAACGCGTTTTTCTCGAAACGACATTTTCAAGTACCGTGGTCGTGATAACTCGTCGTGATAACTAAAAGTACTGAACCGATCCTTATGAAATTTGGAACACATATTCTATATGTGTGTACCAACCGATCTAACTACAATCAACTTAAAATTTTGATTAGAACTATTTTTTTATTGCAAAAAAAGACCCAAAAAAACGCATTTTTTTCGTATTTTAGCCGCCATTTTGTTAATTTTGCACGTATATAAAATATTCTAGTTAGGTCGGTTCCTGAAGACATACTGAACATGAAACTATTTGATTTTTTTGTTTCAGACCATCCGTCGGGAAGATTTCACGACCACGGCAACGGTACCTGCTGTTCGAGGCGTTGGCTTTGAACATGTTTTACGTGTACAAAAAATGAATAAAATGCATTAAATTTTTTTTTTTATGTACTTAAAGAGTGTATTTATTGAACAGTTTAAACCCCATATCGATATCTTTAATAGTATTCTCAGAAAAAATTCACGAAAATAGCGTTTTTTTCATGGTTTTAAAGTAGAATCCTGCCTTAAGCGGCTTGAGCGCGGCAGTGCTGTATTTGACTGCAGCGCTTCAATTTCCGCCTTGAAGGATGCGTGTTGAACGCGGCGGACCCAAAAGTCGCGTGCTTCGTTTAAGTTCTCAACTAGTTGAGTAGTTGAGGCTGCGGATTGGTCGAGTTTGCGAGTTCGGTATTTTCGTAGCCAGTGGAAACGAATAACCGTAACTCGAAGCAGTCTTCCCCAGCTTGAAAAGCGTGAGGGAAAGTCCCACTCCTCCGTATCTTGTACGATGCGAGTCGTCGCTGAGGAGCGTTGTTCTTGGAGAACGATTTGTGGATCGACTGAGTCGTCCGAGGTCGCGCAAGGTCGTGCATTCAGCCAAAATGCGGAATTCTGGCGAAGCCAAGATGGGCCTGACCACCAAAGCGGGTGTTCCAGAAATTCAGCAACGGAAATTCCCCAAGACGCGCAATCCGCGGGACTATCGCGTGTAGGGACATGATGCCACTTAATCTCGGGCATTTTAGTTTGGATCTCGGAGACCCGATTTGCGACGTAGGGCTTCCAGCGTGAAGGGCGCTGGGTGAGCCAAGCGAGTGCGACGGTTGAGTCGGTCCAACCTTGCACGGGAATTGAGTCGAATTTTAATTGTCGTTTGACGTATTCAATCAGTTGAATAATCAATACGACTCCATTCAGTTCGAGTCGCGGAATGGAGACTGTCTTAAGTGGAGCGACTTTAGATTTAGCCGCTAATAGTGAAACGGATATGTCGGAGGGAGAGTTCAAGACTCGTATATACACGACCGCGGAGAACGCGCGTTGGGAGGCGTTCGCGAAACCGTGGAGCTCGATAGCACGATGTTCTTCCGCAGTGGTGCTGATCCAGCGAGGAGTGGGTAATGTTGATAATTTAGGCAGCCCATGCCGATACGAATTCCACCTTTCCAGGAGCGATGAAGGAACTCCGGCGTCCCAATCAATTTTTGCAAGCCATAAGTCTTGCATGAGTATCTTGGCGTTAATAATGACTGGTGACGCCCAACCGAGTGGATCGAACAAACGTGCAATCAGCGAAAGCACCGAGCGCTTAGTACTGCGCGTTTCTGGAATTTCTGCGATTTGAAAGCTAAACGCGTCTTCTTTGGGAAGCCACGTGATGCCAAGAACTTTTAATACGGCCGAGTCGTCGTTTGATAGGTCGATCGCGAGGTCGTGACCTACCGTAGAAATGTCCGCTAATAATTCAATATCGTTCGCGGACCATTTGCGTAGATTAAACCCACCGCGTTTCAGCAGTGACACGAGTTGAGTGCGGATTGTTCGTGCGCTTTCGAGATCATCGGCGCCGAATAAAACGTCGTCTACGTAATTCGAATTGCGGATGACGTCGACGGCAGTGGGAAACGCGCTGCCCTCGTCGTCGGCAAGTTGCAATAGTACGCGGTTGGCTAGATATGGCGCGCTCGCGGTACCGTACGTTACGGTTAACAGACGATATTTCTGTACTGGACCGTCGGGTTCTGGTCGAAAGACAATGCGTTGATAATCGGTATCGTCGCGGTGAACGAGGATTTGGCGGAACATTTTCTCAATATCCGCGATATAAACGAAACGGTCTCGCCGCCAGCTTGATAGGACGCCGCCGATTTCGCGCTGTAGTTTGGAGCCGATGTGCAGATGGTCATTCAAAGACGTGCCGTTCGAGGTGACGCTAGACGCGTTAAAGACCACGCGGAGTCGCGTAGTGGAGCTGCTATCATGGATAACAGGATGATGCGGAATGTAAACTGGGTTAAGGATCGCGTCAGGTTCGCGGACCTTTTCCATATGTTCCAGCGATTCATATTCTTTTAAGAAACCGGAGTATTTGCTTACAAGCTCCGGTTTTTTCTTGAGACGCGTTTCGTGATGCGCGTATCGGGTAAGCACGATCTGGAAACTGTTGCCCAGATCGGGAACGGAATTACCGCAGAAAGGCAATCGTAAAACGTAGTGACCGGAGGGATCGCGGAAATGCGTTTTAATGAAATGGTTTTCGCATTCCTCCTCCTCGGGCGTAAGAAATTGTTTTGCGGGAATTTCTTCAATTTCCCTAAACCGTCTGATTGACGCGTCGTCGTCGGTGACGAGCGCGCAATGTGTGGCAGAATTTATCAACGCGGGCGCAACGCGCGTTGTATCCGTGGGACCGGAGATTATCCATCCCAAAGTAGTGAGTTGGGCCGTCGGTGACTCAATCGGACCTTTTCGAAGAGATTCGAGCAGGAGGTAGCCGTAAAGATCGGCTCCGATTAAAGCGTTTATTGGTTCCTTGCTGGAAGGATCGGGATCGGCGAGAGCTAATCCTTTGAGGTGCGGCCAAGAGCCTACATGACGCGAGAGCCGCGCAGCATACGAAGTTATTTTTGATACACGTAAGCGACCATAGGTAAGCGAGTGCCTTGGTCGTTGAACGACTCGAGAGTGAGGTGTACTCGAGAAGTCGCACGTCCGGAAAATGCGTCTCCGAACGACGTGACGTTGAGATTCGTGCGATGACGCGAAGTACGTAATTTTTGTGCGAGTGCTTCAGAAATGAAGCTATGTGTCGAACCTTGATCGAGCAAGGCTTGCACTTTCACGACACGCTCTTCTGGAGTGCGTAATTTGATCCAAGTGGTCGCGAGTAAGACGGAGTTCGGAAACTCGTGCGTTGTGTTAACCCATTAACGCCCAAGAATCGCGATTTTTTCCTTCATTTTCAAGCCAGATTTTTATTATATAAAAAAAATCATAAAAAATGAAGAGATACGTTCCCTAGTATTTTCGAGGGTGCTCTTTTAGAATCTGGGGTCAAAATCGGGTTTTGTCCATTAGGAAAAAAAATATGGCGGCTTTTAAACAAAAAAAACCGGAAAAATCGATGACACTTTTTTTTCAAATTTTTTTTTCACCTCGAAGCCGTTGAAAAGTCCGGTTTTTTTTTCAACCATGGGTGCATAGAATAGTGACGATTGAACAATCAAATTTTTAAATTCGTCTTTGTCAACATTTTCACCCCCAAAATGGCGCTTTTCACCCCCGAGTGACACGAAAAATTTCACGCTCGGTGTCCCAAATGAAAAGTAGTTGGATTTGGACGAAAATTGGTCCTCGGAGGTTTTTGAGGTCGCTGATTACGATTCTGTTCTCAAAATTCCGAAATTCAAAATGGCCGATCCAATATGGCGGACACAAATGGAAAAGTTCATTTGAATTGGATAAAACGTGGCACTCGGAGGTTTTCGAGGTCGCTGATTATGATTCTGCTCTCAAAATTCCGAAATTAAAAATGGCGGAACCAATATGGCAGACACAAATGCAAAAGTTCATTTGAATTGGATAAAACATGGCATTCGGGGGTTTTCGAGGTCGCTGATTATGATTCTGCTCTCAAAATTCCGAAATAAAAAATGGCGGATCCAATGTGGCGGACACAAATGCAAAAGTTCATTTGAATTGGATAAAACGTGGCACTCGGGGGTTTTCGAGGTCGCTGATTATGATTCTGCTCTCAAAATTCCGAAATTAAAAATGGCGGATCCAATATGGCGGACAAAAATGCAAAAATTCATTTGTATCAGATGGAATGTGGCACTCGGGGATTTTCGAGGTCGCTGATTATGATTCTGCTCTCAAAATTACGAAATTAAAAATGGCGGATCCAATATGGCGGACACAAATGCAAAAGTCCATTGGAATTAGATAAAGCGTGGCACTCAGGGGTTTTCGAGGTCGCTGATTATGATTCTGCTCTCAAAATTCGAAAGCCTTTGGGTATTTGAATACCTGAAAATACCAAGTATTTAAATACCCAAAGGCTTTTGAATTTTTAGAGCAGAAATATAATAAGCGACCTAGAAAACCCCCGAGTGCCACGTTTTATCCAATTCAAATGAACTTTTGCATTTGTGTCCGCCATATTGGATCCCCCATTTTGAATTTCGGAATTTTGAGAGCAAAATCATAATCGGCGACCTCGAAAACCCCCGACTGCCACGTTTTATCCAATTCAAATCAACTTTTGCATTTGTGTCCGCCATATTGGATCCGCCATTTTGAATTTCGGAATTTTGAGAGCAGAATCATAATCAGCGATCTCGAAAACCCCCGAGTGCCACGTTTTATGCAATTCAAATGAACTTTTGCATTTGTGTCCGCCATATTGGATCCGCCATTTTTTAATTCGGAATTTTGAGACCAGAATACTAATCAGCGACCTCGAAAACCCCCGAGTGCCATGTTTTATCCAATCCAAATGAAGTTTTTCATTTGTGTCCACCATATTGAATCCGCCATTTTGAATTTCGGAATTTTGAGAGCAGAATCATAATCAGCGACCTCGAAAACCCCCGAGTGCCACGTTTTATCCAATTCAAATGAACTTTTGCATTTTTGTCCGCCATACTGGATCGGCCCTTTCGAATTTCGGAATTTTGAGAACAAAATCGTAATCAGCGACCTCAAAAACCTTTAAGTACCAATTTTCGTCAAAATCCAACTACTTTTCATTTGGGACACCGAGCGTAAAATTTTTCGTATCACTCAGGGGGTGAAAAGCGCCATTTTGGGGGTGAAAATGTTGACAACGACGAATTAAAAAAATGTATTATTCAATCGTCACTATTCTATGCGCCCATGGTTGAAAACAAAACTTGACTTTTCAACGGCTTCGAGGTGAAAAAAATTTTGAAAAAAAAGTGTCATCGATTTTTCCTGTTTTTTTTGTTTAAAAGCCGCCATATTTTTTTTTCCTAATAGACAAAACCCGATTTTGACCCCAGATTCTGAAAGAGCACCCTCGAAAATACTAGGGAATGTATCTCTTCATTTTTTATAATTTTTTTTATATAGTAAAAATCTGGCTTGAAAATGAAGGAAAAAATCGCGATTCTTGGGCGTTAATGGGTTAATCGTTGCGTTTTGAGCAGGGATTTCCTTCTGTGCGGAAGGAGGATTGGGGACCGGAGAAGACGCGGTGTTTGACGGAAGTAAATTGACGTCAGTAGCGTCGGTCGTTGCTTCGGCAGCAGTTTCGCTAGTCAAAGGAGTCGTCGATTCCTGACGAGGAACCGACGCGTGGTGTATGCTAGTGTGATGTAACCTTTGACATTTGCTACAGCGATTTGGCGACTGGCATTGATTTGGAAAATGGCCAGGCTTCAAACAATTGAAACAGACGCGAACGCATTGAGCTGTCGCGAAGCGATCGTCGATCGATTTTTTGAGCCTCGTGGGGCATGACGTAAGCAAATGATTTCCCGAACAGTACAGGCACTGTTTTGAAGTAGCGTTGTGTACGTTCGCTTTGGCATTCGATTTATTGGGGGACGGATTTTCACGGGACGCGTTATGCGAGGTGTCAACTTGAACTGGCGTAATACCTCGAATTCTTTCAGTTAAAAAGTCTTTCAAATAATGGAATGATGGAAAATCGTTTGACGCACCTAGACTCAAATTCCAGGCGGTACGCGTGCGTGTACTGAGTTTTTGCGCAACCAAATAAACTAATAAATCGTCCCAGTGTTACGTCCCGGAGGGAGATTTAGGTGGGACTCGCGAGGTTGCCGATTTAGAGCGCGAAAGTTCGAATTGAATTAGATTGCGCAGTGAGTCTTTGTTTGGCTTCCGCGTGAGTTCCGAACACAATTTAATAACAATTTGGATTGAGACGAATTTGAGGTGCGTGATTCTGGTAAGAGAGTTGGATTCGCCCGATGGATTGATCGTTGATCAAATAAATGTTCAGACACGTAGATTTTGTCTTATTTCACGTAGTTCACGTTTATTACATTTAACTCTTACAAACTTATAATTTCGGTACAAAGATAGTTACGCGTACAATGATTACACGGAAACGCGGAGCGAAAGGGTTTAGCTTTGTAAGTCGACTGTTCAGTTAGGAGTTCGGATACAGAGTGTCTGCTCCTTCGTGATATGAAAATTAGGAAAGTCTGGTTGTAGGGGAAGGAGCTTTTTTGGGGGAATGCATTTTTGGATCAGAGCTTCTTAGTGATTGGTTAATCAATCGTGAGAATGTACGCTGCCTTACGTGATAGGTCGGCGTCATGCGTGGGAATAGTTTTGTTCGTCTACTTATTAGGTCATCGCTATGGTGAATGCAGCCATTGTTCTATGTCCGAGGATCGGGTTCAGCGACCGAGGTTTCGTGGGTCTTGCGATATGACCGGGTGACGTGTTCTCGCGCAAGCGAGTTTTCCTCGTGGGATTGTTTGGGTCTTAGGACAAGGCAGGATTGTGGCGTAGTTCGGACCCTGCATTTTGTTCGAGTGCTCTAGGCGTAGGGTTTCTCTTCCCAGGCTGCGAGTACGCTCCTCTCGTAAATTCGTCTGTCGTTGGCTATGTTTATGCGTGGGCGCCTACGTGCGACGGTTTCGCTTTTGGTCTTGTGGTACGTTTCAGCTATCGCTCGCTTAGCGTTAAAGAAATATAGGTTTTTGGTCGATGAATGAGGGTGCTGCTATCGTGCGTATTTGCCATCGTGGTTTCAAGAAGAGAGAGAAAAAAAGGTGAAGGCTGGGACGTAACACCAGTATTCGACAGGACGTCCTAAGTTCTTTAACGCGTTTAGTGAGGAGTTAACCGTGTCGCGTAGGCGTTTTAATTCAGACCCGTTTTCTAATTTCATAATTGGTAAACTTACGAACGCGTGAATGTGCGCGAGAACGAACGCACGCATGTTGTCGTACTCATTGTTGAGTATTTTCCAAGCGCCTTCGTAATTGGCGTCGGAAACCGAAACGTGGTCGAGCATGAGAGCCACGTTGCCCTCGAGAAACGATTTCAAATAATACATTCTTTGCCCTGGTGTGAGCGATACGTTCTCACCCACTAGCGCCTTGAAAGCATCCCGAAAACTCTCCCACGAGGTCGGCTCGCCGTTGAACTTCGGGATGGTGATACGCGGGAGTGCGAAGGTTGATGGTCCGGGTGCTTCTCCAATCATCGTGGAGTGCGAGATCGTTGAAGTTGTCCGTTGTGGTTTCTCTTGTTGATCGAGAATTTCTGTAAGTTGATCAAGGGCGTCTTCGTAATCATTTTCGGCACTCGGGAACTCGTCCTTGGCGAAGTACTCGTGTTCGAGTTGCGCTTCTGACGCCTTCTGTTGCAGTAGTACGTCTCGAGCGCAACAAGCCGACCAGAGTTCTTGTATGCTCGAAAGGCGTGTGCGCGTTTTCGAGGCGGTGAACTTGTCCTTGCCGAGCTTTTTGTAGTTCTGCAAAATTCTCCTTATTTGATTGAATTGCGCGGTTTGCGCGATGAGCAGATAATCGAAAACGGTCATTTTTTACTTTATTTTGATCCAGTAAATTTGTATTGACTCGAAAGAGAATAACGACTGTGTGTTATTCGTTTGAAAGAAGCGAGTATGAGATGAGTCCTCTGTCACGATGGGAGTGACAGAGAGAGGGCGATTATTGACGTTCGGGTTGACCGAGCGTATCGAAGGAGCTTTTTGTACGCGAGTACAGCTCTATCTCCAATTTCGCGTGGAAGTGCGCGAAATAATTTCTCTAGCGAGAACGTTAACAAGAGAACCCGAAAAGTTTTTACGTGGTATACTTTCTAACGAAAATATTCCAGCAGCGTTCGATACGCTGTATTAATATAAGTCGAAAGACACAAGCATCTTCGCGTAATAAAAACAGAATTGGTCTTGAGGCGCGAACTGTGATAGTCTTCACTGAACTTGAAGATGGAAAATTTCACTTAACATTCGCAAAATTACACCCGTTTAATTATTAATTATCCGGCTCGAAGGACCTTAAATATGATCGCACACGTCCTTCGATAAACGTGGGATGGTATATTTAATATTATTTTTGACGCCGATTCAAACACAGGAATAATTCTGGAGGATAAGGAAAACTTGGGTCGCGCCGACAGCGAAGAAACACTGGAATATTCGTTACGTTTTACTAAAATGTTTATTAAGTCTACGCGTGGATCACACGGCGGACGAAGACGCGGGTTATGCGAGGTTTTGACATTAAGCGCAACTTGGCGGTAGGGCAAGCTGCGTAGATTATTGAAATTTCGTATAGAGGATGAAAAACGAGATCGAGTAGCGCGAGATTTTCTTTGCTATTCGACGCTCGGAGGATTACTGAATTTTCGGTAAGAACGCGCGTATTACCGGATGCAAGGATCGCGAGGGCCGAAGGGTAATTCGGGAGTACGAAATCGCACTTGGTGTTGCGTACGTACGTCATAATCCGTCGCGAAGAGCCGGGACTATAATCGCGCCTAGCAACAAGAATTTGTAAACACTTTAAATTTTTATATTTGAGAATACGCTAAATTGATGGAAATTCGAACACACACCTTGTCGAGATTACGCGGAAGAGATTACGCGGAAGAGATTATGCCTTCATTTACAAATGAAGAGTTTAGACAGCATTTTCGGTAAGAAAATCATAAGTATAGGAAATGTTGATGATTAGAGCTTATAAGATTGATAAAACCCATTTACTTCAATTTGCACCTATATATTATCTCCTAAATAAAATAGTATATCGATAAATGTTTTACTCTTTGCAACAATCCATTTGTTACAACAATATGACTTTTACATTTCAGGATAAATCGGACGACCTTCGAAGAGGTGGTGCAGCTGTGCGAACCCCATCTCCCACCCCAGCTAAGCGCTTTCCTATAAAAATTGCACTTATTGTAAATCTTGAACACAATAACAAAACTATGCTCTCAATTGTCTTTAATCAATCTTCTGTCCAAGTGTATCTCACATCGATTTGGCGTAGGCAAAGCTACAGCATGGCGGAGTGTGCAAAGAGTTGTCGAAGTTCTGTACGCACACGTCAAAACATTTATCAAATGGCCAACTGCAGAGGAAGCTGAGCAGAACGTGGAAACTGTCCAACGCCGGTATGGTTTTCCCGGCACTATTGGAGCAGTTGACGGAACGCACATAAAAAAAGCTGCGTTAAACGAGAACAGCGAATCGTACGTGAACCGGCAAGGGTTTCATTCGATGCAGTTACAGGTAATTTTTTTCTACAACTTTTTTATTTATCAGGACACTATTTACTAGAGGCTCTATAAACAAAATATTGTAGTCTCAATATTCTATTTGCTGTATTCAATGTAAAGCCCACAGCTACTTTTAAAATGTCATCGCATTATATTTTATTGCAGGTCATTTGTAATCCGCAATTGGAGTTCATCCACTGCTATGCGGGACAAGTTGGCCCTGTGCATGACATGCGGGTCTTGCGTTTGTCACAGTTTGAACAAATGTGCACGAACGCAAATTTTCCCAACGACAGCCATATCTTAGGCGACGCGGCGTACCAGATATCAAAGTACATCATGGTGCCATTCAAGGACAATGGTCATCTTGGAGAAGCGGAAACCCTGTTCAACTACCGTCTATCTTCCGCGAGGATGATGGTTGAACGATCGATAGGCTTGCTGAAGGGCCGTTTCCGAAGTTTGCTGGATCGCGCTGGATTTGCTGGAACGGACAAGAAGGCGTGAATAAAAGAAACGCAATTATGTACCATCTCAATAGAAATTGAGACGTTTCCAAAAAACGTATGTGAAAACGTACGTAACCGACGTAGAAACGTTATAAGTAAGTTAATAAGTAAACGTAATTAGTAAATAACTTATCCAGGAGAAAATAAAATGTATATTTTCATAAAAACAGCCTTTTTTATTTCCTACATTTCCTCCTATGGCTCCTTTCACATCTTGAATACGCTATAGAATACTATAGATATTTTCAGGTACGCAAGTAATACTTATCTTAAGAGTATGATCACCGGAGATTACTTAAACAACTAACCAACATTTTCAGTTTCTTCAACGTAATAGATGTTTGACCGATTAGAAATGAACAACGCAAAATAAAAAAATGAAACCTTCTCGGATAAAAAAATGACTTTCTTCTCGTTAGTTTCAGTCTTTTCACTGATTACAAATAAGCAAAGCAAAACCAAATAAAAAAACCCCGAAAAAATTCGAAAGGAACTTACAAAACAACTTTTAAAAAACTTTTTTGTACTTAACGCGCACGCAATCTTGATTTCCATAGATTTTGTTCAAATTTTAACCAGACATTGTTCATATTATGCATGTTTGAGTGAAATTTCAGAACAGTCGTCTATTTAGATTGGCAGATAATGGGTTTTAAAATTGTAACTTTTAACACTGCAGGGTCTGCATTGAAATTTAGACAGAATAATTTTCCGTAAAAAATATTTGTCTCCTATGACAAGAAGAAGAACACCACATCGTTCCACGTATCCAATAACGTGAGTTTCCGCGGCGTAATTAAAATAATACTGCGACACAAATTTTTATTTGAAAGTAATTTTTAACCGAACAAAGTTTTAAATCAGTTATGAATGAACCAACATTTTTATTTGTTAATGGAGATAACATAAACACTATAAAATAATAATATTTATAATGCAAATATTTATTATCACAACATTTTTTACTTTAGGAACACGATAATTATTTTTTTTCTCAAAATATTGAACAATACTGTTCTGCGGTGTTGCCATATGTCTTCTTATTATAGGGGACAAATATTCTTTACGGAAAATTATTCTGTCTAAATTTCAATGCAAACCATTATCTCCCAATCTAAATAGTCAACTGTTTTGAAATTTCACTCAAACATGCATATTGATATAAACAATGTCTGGTTAAAATTTGAAGAAAATCTATAGAAATCAAGAAATTCTTTACTCATTAAAAATAAGCAACGCAAAATAAAATAAATGGATTCATTCTACAAGAATCTCAAAACACAATATTTGTCGAATCTTTCTTTTGGGGGTCTTCACTTGTACGGTGAATTACGAGTCTTTTCCTTTCAATGACTCCACCAACAGTTCCTCGAGGCGGCCGAGTGCGGCAAATTTTTCCTTGTGATGCTGCTCTCGTAGATCTCGACTCTTTTCTTCGCCTCCTGTGAATGTTCGATATGCTCCTTCAAATACGGGTGCAATTTCCGTTTTGTCGAATCTAAAACAGAAACTTTAAACTTTAATCATTCAATCAACTGAAACGGAGAAGAAATCTTTAAAAATGCTATTTTTTAATACCATGTGTAGGGTGCAAAGAGCTGAGAGGGAGAAGACTGATGCGGGGCGGGGCGGAGACAGTGGCGTAGCATGGATTTTTGCCACCCGGGGCCAACCCTAAATTTGCCGCACCCCCCTTCCCCTATTTTCGAAACTAAGTAAAATATCGGTAAACGAGAGTGTGATAATCTGTAATATTTCAAAAGGATTAAAAATAAAACGTCTTTCTTAAATTAAAATTTTATTCTGCGTGTTTTTTGCAACGCGAACTCCTCAATACAATGGTCAATGTTAATTTGTATCTCTTGTTCGATTGCCAAGATGCCTAGATTTGTTAGTCTCAACGTTGACATTGTAGATCTTAAATAATTTTTAATCAATTTCAATTTCGAGAAGCTTCTCTCACAACTAGCATTACTGATAGCAGCTGTAAGAAATATTCGCAGCATTACAACAATGTTAGGTAACCCTTCTTCAAGTTTGGACTCAAAAATAAACCTCAATAAGCCCAGTGGCCCGGAATCCATAAGTTCTTTTTTACAGACCGTTGTAGCTACGAAAGCTCGTAGACGCGCGCATTCAAGCTTAAACTCTTCTTTGTCAATATCTTGAGGAGCTTGGTCGAGGTTGCACTCGTCGTCATCGATGCCCAATATTATTGCAGGCCTTAAGAAGGCATATTTTTCCGCAATATTCTGGAGCTGCTGGAACCTTTCTCGAATCTCAGCAATTACTCTATCTAACGAAGAAAACATTTTTCGTCTTAAATCATCTTCATGCGATAAGCTAGCATCTCTACTTCCGTCGCCAAAAATGGGCTTCCTCCTGACTCGTCTTGGATATTCAATAGAAATGCCAAGTTCCTCACACAAGCCTTTAGCGTAACTTAAGGAGGTACGGTGATGACCACGCTAGTAAACTAAGAGTCTATTTTTCGCCATAATACCGCTACGTTTTAGACATATGTGTGTGGCCTATATTTCGAGAAATATTTTTTAAGTATTGAATTTCAAGCTACTTATTATTTTTATAATATGAAAACAAACGTTATAATCTACTACTCAATTTCAGTAGTACGCCATATCGTCGACGTTTAGCATCGTTGCATTTTCGATAGCTGTCATCGGTCCCACGCGCTCGGCTTATTATTTTTGGTAGCCGGTAAACATGGAGAATGAAAATAAGTACTGTAGAAGTTTATCAAGAGAGTAACAGGATTGTACATGAAGTCCAGTTTAGAGACAAAGGTAGATTCTGTCGAACAAGAATTAGAGAGTGAAAAGATGATATTGCGAATGCAAATGAAAAACGTCGCGTTGACGTTAACCAATGTCCAATCTGTCCGAAGTCAAAACATATTTCATCGATTGTTATGTTATTTTTCTCTTTCCTAATTTTCACAATATTTGCAGATATAAAAACGAACGTTCATTTTATATGACGGTTTTTCCATGCTGAATTTACATATAAATGCGTTGTATGCATGTCGCCAGAAAGATTGAGATGCCTTAGCTATACATAAAAGAACTTTGAGTAAATATCGACGAAAGGCCTTTTATAATCGATTAAAAAACGTACGGCTTCACACAACCATATTTTTAATCCGCGTTGAAAATATCCGATAGAAGAATCAAATTTGCGCGGGTATCCGGCGTTGCCACACTTCGAGCAAGATGGCTGCGGTTACGTCACGAGACGTCTCTCTCGCCGAATACTTCGGTTTTTCGCGCCTTTATTTCTAAATTTATTGCTTATTTCTGCGGTGAGCTTTCCAATTCAAGTTGCCTTATTGATCACAACGAACCAACGAACGCAACCGTCAGTTTTTTTTACGCGTGTCTTTGCTCCAAGTAGCACAAAAAAATCGATATATGAGAGGACAGGCACATTTTGTCGTCCACGTGTAACTAATTGACCAACTTTAACAATTAATAACTCGGAAACTGTACGGTAAATCTCGCGGAAACTCCGCATACGCATGGACAAAGCTCTCGACAATGTTATTTAAAAAAATCGGGCTTTTATCTTGGACTCGCTCCAATCACCGTACCTCCTTAAAGCCTCGTCTACGGACTCATTTCGTGTCTCTTTCAATAACGTCTGTAACGCGCTTATTTTCTGAGCACACTGGTGTACGTTAAGTCCCTCCGTTTGCAAATACTTTTGGGCATCATTCACTTCACGCAGCACCGGTTGCCAGAGGCCCAAGAAACATAGAAACGAAAATGTTTGCATCGCGACTAACAAAGTTCCTGCGTCCGTTCGTGTGTTGAAGCTTTCGTCTGCTTCTGTTAACATCTCTAGCGTGGTCAAAATTTCTTTGTAGTGCTTTCGTGTCATGTTTACCGCATCGCCTCTGGCGCTCCAACGCGTGTCCTGAACCCTCTTCAAACTCTTGCCTGTAGCAGCAATCAAAACCTCCCATCGGTGGGTGGACATAGAGAAGAAAACCATAGCATCGCTCCAATGTGCCGAAGAAAGTCACTGAATTCACCTCCACCGAAGCGGCATGTAGGCAAACTAGGTTTAGTGAGTGGTTTGCGCAGGGCACAAATTCGGCATTAGGATTGATTTCTTTTATTCGTTGCTGTACACCTGTGTGTCTTCCGGCCATCGTAGCAGCATTGTCATAAGCTTGCCCTCTACAATTCATAATGTCAAGTCCATCAGCGGCGAGCTTACTTAGTATCATCTCACTAATACCTTCGGCCGTTTTGTTTCTTGTTTCAATGAAATCTATAAAAGATTCCACTACCCGTACTTCCCGATTCTCAATCATCACGTATCGTAATACTTGGCTCGTTTGATCTTTGTGGGAAATATCCGGCGTACTGTCGAATATCATGGAATAATACTTGGCTTTTTTTATTTGGCCTAAAATTTTTTGGCGAACATTATTCCCTAAGATCTCAATAAACTCGTTTTGAGTTTCTGGTGACATATAAGTAAGGGACATTTTTTGGCCCATTTGTATTCTCACTAAATGTTCTCGGAGAACTGGATCGTACTTTGCCAGTAGATGCACCAGTTCTAAAAAGTTGCCTTTATTGGCACTGGTGTCATCTTCCCTGTGGCCACGTAACGCCAAATTTTGTTTCGCCAGGAATCTTATTATATCAAACATTCTAGTTAGAATTTCATGCCATTTTTTAATGTTTTGGTCGACGACTTCTTGCTCTTTTTTATCAATAGTCTGTCCTTTTCGAAGCCTTGTTTCTAGTTCCTTCCATTTGCAAAAATTTTGGTTATGTATAACGCTTGATTCATGATTGGCGACTTTGGGATTCAGTTTCCACCAAGTATTAAATCCGTCGGAGGAGTAAAACTTTGATGCGTTCGGTGAGTTTGCATTCTCAAACAAACGACAACAGAAGCAAAACAATGATGCTTTTGAAGGAGAATAAGCCATCCATGTGCGTAAAACTTTTTCGCCATTTGTCAATGTGCGCCAAAACCATTCTTGCGTTAACCGCCTTGACAATACTTTCAGTGTGATAGAGTCCCTATCTGACACCGACTGAACCGTGCGTGGTACTGGTGACTCTTCAGCGAAGTCTGTATTCATGTGCTGAACGACTTCGGGACCACGCTGTATTAAGGCCATGTGCCACACGCCAGAAAATTTCGACGCGGCCTCTCGTTACGTCGGTAGCGCAGATCTCGTAGTTTTTAGCTACGAGTCGCTACCGACGGACAGCGCAGCGATCGCGAATTCGGTCTCGATGCAGTGCAGCCAGATCGCGCGTAAAAGTTACCCCCTCTCTAGTCTCTTACGCGCCCATCACACAATCATAGTAGCGCGTGTCCGTGAGCGCGCGACGCTCGGACGTCTTCGGAAAGAGCCGAGCGGGGTCGAATGCCACTGAACGTGGGGAACGATCCCGCGCCCCTGCGGACCGAAGCCAGGAACGCTACCAACGGGACCATCTTATCGCTTGTGTTAAAAATGCACTTTCTGGCACTTACGATTCGCGGCCGGATGCATGATTGACTTGTTTTTGGGGATAATGCTTTATAGCTTGATGAAAGTATGAGAATGAATATAATAATACGAATTCAAATATATTTCCGCTTACTTTTATGAATTACAATTTATTTGGCATAGAGACGGATGTGAGTAAAGCGTAAACAATTTTTTAGAAGATAAACAAGTTGCAATTTAGATTTATTATTACATTTAAATTAACGTACAAACTAATAAAATAAGCGGTCGGAGTGCGCGATAAATTTTTCGACACTAAAAGATAAGTAATTAAAATAATAATGATAACTAATAGAAATAACTAATCAAATAAGAATTAATAGTAGTATTAAAAAAAAAGCACCTAGCGCGGGGAACGAACCGCGCCCCTGCGGACCGAAGCAAGGAACGCTACCAACGGTACCATCTGACCGCTTATAGAAAATGTGCACTTTCCGGTACTAACTATTCGCGGCCGGATGGATGATTGGCTTGTTTTCGGGGATAATGCTTTATCGCTTGATGGAAGTATGAGAATTAATATAATAATACGAATATAAATATATTTCCGCTTACTTTTATGAATCATAATTTATTTGGCATAAGGACGGGTGTGAGTAAAGCGTAAACAATTTTTTAGAAGATAAACAAGTTGTAATTTAGATTTATTATTATATTAAAATTAACGTACAAACTAATAAAATAAGTGGACCGGTGCGATGGTCTAGTGGTTAGCGTGCTTGCCACTAAACCTGCGGACCGGGAGGTCCCGAGTTCGAAACCCAGCCGCGTCCATTTCGTCGTGAAATGTTTTTCTTCGGCATTTCACGGCGAAATAAGACTAGTTCCACGACTGGGGAGCGAACTTGATGACCGGCTGTATTGGTATAGGTTTTCCGCAGTTTCCCTATACCCATGACAGATATGTCATGGTGAATACGATACAGAGGGGGAAGTCGGCTGCGGCCGCAGGTGGGGGGGGGGGGGGGGGTGTGGAATTGGCGGTAGAGGCGGATTGGGGGCTCGTTAAAAGGGAAGGACCCCTGTACGACTGGAACAAACCCAATAAAATAATAATAAAATAAGCGGTCGGAGTGCGTGATACATTTTTCGACACTAAAAGATAACTAATTAAAATAACAATGATAACTAATAGAAATAACTAATCAAATATGAATTAATAGTAGTATTAAAAAAAAGCACCGAGCGCGGGGAACGAACCGCGCCCCTGCGGACCAAAGCAAGGAACGCTACCAACGGGACCATCTCACCGCTTGTAGAACATGTGCACTTTCTGGTACTGACTATTCGCAGCCGGATGGATGAATGGCTTGTTTTTGGGGATAATGCTTTATCGCTTAATGAAAATATGAGAATTAATATAATAATACGAATATAAATATATTTCCGCTTACTTTTATGAATTATAATTTATTTGGCATAAGGACGGGTGTGAGTAAAGCGTAAACAATTTTTTAGAAGATAAACAAGTTGTAATTTAGATTTATTATTATATTTAAATTAACGTATAAACTAAAAAAATAAGCGATCAGTGTGCGCGATACATTTTTGACGTGATAACGTCTTATAATTCGATGGAGCCGGCTGCACGCACGAAAAAGCATGACTCATCGCCGTTACCTCGCTCTGAGGCGTTCCATTTACGGCTTGAAGTGTAAGCGAGAGCGCGGAACGAGCGACAAAGAGGTACAATCGGCCTCCGCGTTCGGCAGCGTTCGGCAGCGTTCGACATTTGTCTCTCTCCTACTTGAGTGATGGCCTCTGTACACTGCGAGCGACGAGCGACGAGCGATCAGCGATATCCAATGGCAACGTCACTCTCATAGAGCATTTCCGTCATACTCGAGCTCTCATTGGATATCGCTCATCGCTTGTCGCCCATCGCGCGCAGTGTGCAGAAGCCATGAGCGATGCGTCCGCGTGGACAGCTGCTATACAATAATACATGTACATGTTTTCGTCAAGTATGAAGTGCAGTGAAAAGTGAATGTGGTGTGAATTGTTTATAGCAACGATAATTGCGGCGATAAAGGTAATGATTCTTTCGATATTAAATATATGTTCAGTGATATATTGTCGAATATTCGTGCTTTCATCATTAAAATAAATAGCATCGGTCCGCTAGTGCAGCGATTGTAGGTTATGCTATAATTGACAAAACTATAACAATAAGTTAACAGAACTATTTCACGATGAGTAAAAATCAATTGCTTTACTATTCGATCGAAATAATTATCGAGCGTAGCTATGATTTCAAAAAATTAAAACATAAATGTTAAATCTTCCACATATCATAACAACGTGTCTGAAATGACAGGTTGGACCAGCCAGCCGTCAAAGGGAACAATTTTCTCCTATATCAAACACATTGCGGCGGGCTTTTTAAAAGCTAGAGTTACAAAATTTTTAATGATGTTTCCAATTTTTTAATTTTAAATTTAAGATTTATGAACAATAATTTAATCACAGTTTATTCTTATAATAAATTATTCAAAATTATTACTTTTTTACAACAAATTACAATTAAATTTGCAAAAATAATTAAGTAACTAATTGAACAACAACTTTTATTCAGTTCACTTGCTGAAAGAAATAATGTCAATACAAAATTTATTATTATAAAATAATAAAATCAAAAATTAAATTTTAACAGTCGAGTAGAAATTTAAACAATTAATTTTATTCAAGTATTTTGTAAATTTAAAATGATTTTCTGAACGAAGAATTTTATGAAAAAATAAAAGTTGTAAAACAATTGCTCAAACACATTCATACTTGTAAAAAATATGTACATTGTAAAAAAAATAAATAAAAATTGACATAATTGTATTTATGCGTACGAATAAATGTAACTTGATCAATTCAATTGTGATTTCCATTTACCTCCTTCTCTATATCCATACAAAATATCTATCAAACAAACAAAATTAAAATTTTCTTTTGAAAAATGAAACCTTTCCATCAGTATTTTCTTATGACGTTGTCACGTTCAACTATCGTCAGTAAACCGACTTTACAGGCAACCGATTTTTTTTTGTATACCTTAATAACGCAGAGAACGAAGAGCTAAAGAAGCATTGAAATCATCGAAAAGCCTCGCGCGTGCCGTCGGTGACGTCACGCGCTAGTCGTGCTCAGATTGCTTTTTCCCTCGAAGCCATCGTTTCGGCTTGGCCGCACATGAACGTACTCATCAGCGTGCATGCATTAGTGTAGCTGCCAAAGGCGCGGTCGGGAAACTTCGACCCCGCTCGGCTCTTGACGAAGACGTCCGAGCGTCGCTCGCTCACGGACACGCGCTACTATGATTGTGTGGTGGGCGCGTAAGTGACTAGAGAGGGGGTAACTTTTACGCGCGATCTGGCTGCACTGTCTCGATGCTTCGCACTGGGACGAAGAGTCGAAGCCAAATAGACGACGATCGCTGAGCGCGCGCGCGTGTGTGTGTGCGTGTGTGTTTGCTACACCGCCCGCGGTGCAGAAAGAACGAATCCGTTCTTGCACGCCGTTCGGTCGTACACAAGCACCTTACATCTATGTGCGTGTCACACAATTCACACAACTATGCGTAGCGACCACGCTACGCTTGTATTGGAAGCATGCGCTCGCTCGGCAGGAGAGCGGTGAAACTTTGTTGCATTTTACATTGTATATGCAGCCATTAAATCGATTTTTTTCGATGCCGGCGACAACCAAAAAACTCAGGCATTTCGCCATACTTTTTTAATTCGTCGTTAACGATTTCGATCCCTGCCAAAATTTCGAGCGACCGAAATTGCTCAAAACACACTCTACAAAAGAGTGGTAAAATTTTGCTATGCTCATTATTTAAACAAATGCGTTCAGCATTTTATCTCTGCCAGGGTTCATATTTGGCAGCATTTTTGCTGGTCAGCTTCTCGAACAATCAAGATCGCTAGCCTCGCTCTGCGAAAGAGCGGTGAAATTTTGAAATCGCGCATTGTTTAAACAAATGCCCTCGAATCGATTTTTTTGTTGACGGCGGTCATCGGTGGAAATTTCTTTATGGTTGAACTTTCTAGCAAACAGGGTTTGCTAGAGACTCGTATGGTAGAAGGGTGCTAGCATTTCTCCACTCGTTTTTAATAAATTTAAACAAATAAGCTCGAAGACTATTTGGCATCTCGATGTCGCTCATCATCGACGAATTCGATCTCTGCTAAAATCTCGAGTCACGACCGAGATCGCTCGAGACTCATTCCACAAAAGAGTTGTAAAATTTTACAATGTTCTTTGTTTAAATAATTGCAATCGGTATTTTTTTTCTGCCACGGCTTATCTTCGGCAGGTTGTTTGCGGCCGACCAAATTCGCGAGCGAACGAAATCGACCGGGTCTCACTCTGCGAAAGAGTGGTAAAATTTTATTGTTACTGCAAAAAAAATACGTTTAGCATTTTTTCTCTCTGCCGGAATTCATCTTCGGCAGGTTTCTCCAAGGATCGAATTTTCTAGCAATGACGATCGGAGAAGTCTCGCTCTACAGAAGAGAGGTAAAATTTTACTATCACAAATTGTTTAGAGTTCATCGGTGTAAAATTTTCGAAAAATTGTTTTGTTGGAAGCACATTTAAAAAATCCTTGGAAACAAAAAAATTTACAATGCTCTTTGTTTAAACAATTGCGATCGGCATTTTTTTCTCTGCCATGGCTTACTTCGGCAGGTTGTCCGCGGCCGACCTAATTCGCGAGTGAACGAGATCGACCGGGTCTCACTTTGCGAAAAAGTGGTAAAATTTTATTATTACTAAATTATTACTAATTAGGCTAAAAAAATACGTTTAGCATTTTTTCTCTCTGCCGGAATTCATCTTCGGCAGGTTTCTCCAAGGATCGAATTTTCTAGCAATGAAGATCGGAGAAGTCTCGCTCTACAGAAGAGCGGGAAAATTTTACTATCACGAATTGTTTAGAGGTCATCGGTGTAAAATTTTCGAAAAATCGTTTTGTTGGAAGCACTTTTAAAAAATCCTTGGAAACTTAAAGAAATTTACAATGCTCTTTGTTTAAACAATTGCGATCGGCATTTTTTTCTCCGCCATGGCTTACTTCGGCAGGTTGTCCGCGGCCGACCAAATTCGCGAGCGAACGAGATCGACCGGGTCTCACTCTGCGAAAGAGTGGTAAAATTTTATTATTATTAAATTATTACTAATTAGGCTAAAAAAATACGTTTAGCATTTTTTCTCTCTGCCGGAATTCATCTTCGGCAGGTTTCTCCAGGGATCGAAATTTCTAGCAATGACGATCGGAGAAGTCTCGCTCTACAGAAGAGCGGTAAAATTTGACTATCGCAAATTGGTTAGAGGTCATCGGTGTAAAATTTTCGAAAAATCGTTTCGTTGATATTTAAGAAAAAAATCATGTTTTCACCATTAACAGTAGTTTGAAAAATAGGACAAAAAATGACATTTTATGGTTTTTCAGCAAATTTACTACTCCATTACAAATATTGGTAGAAAGACTAATGTCGCCACGTTTATTTTTCAGCTTAATGTACCCCCAATAGACGTGTAAATTTTCAAATTGATCCATCGACCCGTTTTTCCGAACCGATCGATCCAAGTTTTACAAAAGAATTAAAGGAATAAGTGTTCCTAAACATCGTGTAATCATGATCAAAATGAAAACACCCATTTTCTTCGACTATTTTCATAATTTTGCAGTAGTTGCTTGTTAAATTTAAGAAAAAAAATTGAGAAATTAAAAAAAATTGTACTCTGTTTAAATTTGTAACATTTTTCAGGAAACAATGATGACTCGTTGTTGCCACGCTTCGGCTTTTGCGCACCATAATTTCACTCATCTTTAATTGCATTGATTAAAAGTTGATCCCCCCAAGCTGTATTCTCTAGTCGATCTGAGAACTTGTATGCCATTAACTGTAGATATTTTCTGCGAAGGTTATCAGGGATACAAAAAAAACTTTTTTTCAAAAATGATCTCTTGTTTGGAAGGAAAAACCAATGAATAATTTTTTTCAAAAACTAATATTTTTTTGGTAAATTTTTTCTATGTTTCGGTAAAAAAAAATGAATCTAATGTTTTTGTAAACTCTCATTTTATTTTTTACAATTTTTGATCATGCCTAGTTTTGAAAAAAAGATTGTTTTCCATAACCCTAATAACCTTCGTAGAAAATATTGAGAATTAATTGCATAAATGTTCTCAGATCGACTATTAAATACAGCTTGAGAGTATCAACTTTAATTGATGCAATTAAAGATGAGTGAAATCAAAGTGCGCAAAGGCCGAATCGTGTAAAAAATGAGTCAGTATTTTTTCCTGAAATATTTTACAAATAAAAAAAAATATTAATCTCTCGAATTTTTTTCTTATATCTGACAAGCAACTAGTGCCAAGTTGTGAAAAAAGTCGAAGAAAATTAGTATTTTTATTTTGATGATGATTACAAGATGTTTAGGAATAATACATTTGTTCCTTCAATTGTTTTGTCAAACTTCAATTAACTTTTGATAGAGAACGGTTCGATGAATCAATTTGCAGACTAACAGGGGTATTGGGAGTAAATCGAGCTGAAAAAAAAACGCGGCAACATTAGTCTTTGCATCAATATTTGTAACGTAGTGGTAGATTTATTGAAAATACAGAAAAAATAATTTTTTGTCCTTCACCAAATAACGGTTAAGGGTGAAGACAAAAATCACAAAAATCAACGGGAGGGGCTGGCAGAAAATTTATTCGACTTTTCAAAGCTGCCCTCTAATTCCCGTTGCGATAATTGGTTGCTTAGATATCGATAATCAAAGACAAAAGGATCTTTTTTCATTCGAAGTCGGATATCTCAGCAGAAAAATTGACGTAGAGAGACAAAAAGCAAATTAAAGCAGAATAAACAAGCTAACTAACCTATACATTGAGTTAACTGAAACTAAATTCCTTAGTCCGATGACCCCTGAAAAATAGAAACAAATTTGGAATTTTTTTCTGCCGGTATTTCTTATGATTGCGCGATAGCCGTAAATCACAATTTTTTTGCCAAAAGATCTCGAAACTACCATCTTGAAGCTTCAAAAGGCTTTTTTCATCTCGATGCGACAGTTTTTCACATAGACACAGCGCTTAAAAAACGCGAAAAAATGAAGAAATTTTGTTCTTGTAATTTTTGGAGTCGTATATAAACAGTATGGTTCAAAACACGACCTTTTTTTAACTCATCTCTTTTCTTTAATTATTTTGAAGTTTCCCCTCATTTGACTGCTAAAACGAACGTAATAAACGAAAATATTTTACTCTTAGTTCCACGATTAAATTTACGATAGTTCTACTGCGTTCCACGGAGAGGGTATGAGGTTGGAGTTTGCATCGTTGGAACGCAATAAAAATAAAAATGTGTGAAGTCCTTATTTATATTTCGGCAACCTTTGCTTACAATAATCCTCCAACCATTTTTCCAGATTGTTGGTCGCGCCTCGTTCAAAGAGACGCGACCAACAATCGTCACCGTGTACTCCGATCTAAGGGGTCACACTGTGGAATTAAAAAAATTTCTTTTTATTTTACTTGACTTAAAAGATGCTTTGAACCGTCTATAATAAGGGGAGAAAAGTTTGGTACCTGTAAAACAAGGTCCGCAGGCCAGTATGGGTCTGCGGTGGCAGTGGCTGGCCCGTGTGCGAGACATCGACCGTTTTTCTCAAAACGGCACGCAGCATAACTCCAACAATTTTCATCATGTTCACTCCCAATTTTGGGTACATGTTTAAAATAACATTCCGAAGAGAAATAAGTACGGGATTTTCTATGAGTTAGTTATAACATTAGTTATTACCAAATGATTGTCCTTTTTTTCTATCGAAAATTAAGTTTTTGGTTTAATGCTTGCCAATTACACAAAAAATAACATTGTCTCTAGCTATTCTCTAGCTATACTCGTGTAAATTAATAAAATTTTTTTTATTTTATTCTAAAATCAAATTTGCGTCAGCTATACTGCATGCCGCAGAGCGTCTCAAATTCAACATGCCTCGCCAGAATGGCTCCAGCGTCACCTTTCGGCATAGTTTTTAATATAAATTTCATTTTGTTCACTTAAAGATATGACTAATTACATCCTTGAATATTAATATTCTCTCATTTGTCCTTCTGCAAAAAAAAATCGCGAAATATCACTCAATTTTGGACGTTTACAGTGGTGTAAGCCCTTATGGTAAAACGAGCGTGCGCTCTTCATTTCTATCGATTTTGTTCAAATTTTAACCACACATTGTTCATATTATCATGCAAGTTTGAGTTAAATTTCAGAACAGTTGACCATTTAGATTGGGAGACAATGGATTTTTGAATAGCAACTTTTAACCCTGCGGGGTCTGCATTGGCCGAAAGTCAGGTCACTTAATTCAGCGTACCATTCTATTGTGTTTATGAATTATGATAAAAAAAAATATGATTAGATAGTAAACTAGTGAGGGAACGCGTGAAAAAGTTTGAATTGTCTTTACTAATCAGTTTTGCTAAAGACGTTCAGTAACGACAGAATAACTCTCGGTTAAAAATATTTATCCTCTATAATAAGAAGACATTATGCAACACCGCAGAACAGTATTGTTCAATATTTCGAGAAAAAAGTTAATTATTGTGTTCCTCAAGTTAAACACTTTTAGCGTGAAGAAAAAGATTTGCGTTCTAAACATTAATATTTTATATTGTTTATGTTATTTGTCTTTTTATAGAGGACAAATATTTTTCACGGAAAATTACTCTGTCTAAAGGCCATAGCCGGGTAACTAGGGAAAAATTGGCCCCGCATTTTTTCCAGCGAAATTTGGAGTATATTCTGAAGTATAAAAAAAAAAAAAATTCTGAAGATTTTATGCCCGTCAACGCAATGGTTTTAGAAAAATGAATTTTTTTTAAATATCAAAAAAAATTCCGGAAACGGTACAGTGGATCGATTTGATTTTTTTTTTGGTACTTGTTCCAATCAAACGTGTTAAGAAATAAAATTATAGAACATCTTGCGAAAGATTAAGGTTTGAAAAAAATAATGTTCCTTGTTTTATTATTTTTTACTATAATCCACTTGGGGTACAATAGCGAAAATTGTTTCATACAATCTTTGGGTACCTTATTAGATTATATAATTTTTTCAAAATGATCGGTTTGGTACGCCAAAGTGAAAAAAAAAGAAACACACTTCATTGATATATTTTAGTTATATAGATATGTAACTAAAATATATGAATAAAGTGTGATATGTGACTAAATGATCGGCTTGGTACGCCACAGTGAAAAAAAAGAAACACACTTTACTGATATATTTTAGTTATATAGATATATAACTAAAATATATCAATAAAGTCTGTTTTTTTTCACTGTGGGGTTCCAAACCGATCATTTTGAAAAAATTATATAATCTAATAAGGTGCCCAAAAATTATATGAAACAATTTCGTTATTGTACCCCAAGTGGATTATAGTAAAAATAAATAAAACGGGGAACGTTATTTTTTTTTAAACTTTAATCTTTCGCAAGATGTTCTATAATTTTATTTCGTAACACGTTTGATCGTAACAACTACCAAAAAAAAAATCGATTCGATCCGCTGAAGCGTTTCCGGAATTGTTGTTATTCTTTATAAAAAAAAATTCCGAAACCATTGCGTTGACGGAGATGACATTTTCAGAAAATTTGTTTTTTTTATACCTCAGAATATACTCCTAATTTCGCTGGAGAAAATGCGGGGGCAATTTTTCCCTACTTACCCGGCTATGGCCTTTTCTGAAAATTGCATCCCCGTCAACGCAATGGTTTTGGAAAAATGAATTTTTTTTTTTAATAAAAAAAAATAAAATTCCGGAAATGCTTCAGTGGATCGATTCGATTTTTTTTGGTACTTGATACGATCAAACATGTTACGAAATAAAATTATAGACTATCTTACGAAAGATTAAGGTTTAAAAAAAATAATGTTCCTTGTTTTATTTTTTTTACTATAATCCATTTGGGGTACAATAACGATTTTTTTTTCATATAATCTTTGGGCACCTTATTAGATTATATATTTTTTTCGAAATGATCGGTTTGGTACGCCACAGTGACAAAAAAAGTAACAGACTTTAAAAAAAGAAACACACTTTATTGATATATTTTAGTTATATAGATATAAAACTAAAATATATCAATAAAGTGTGTTTCTTTTTTTTCACTGTGGCGTACCAAACCGATCATTTTGAAAAAATTATATAATTTAATAAGGTGCCCAAAGATTATATGAAAAATTTTTCGCTATTGTACCGCAAGTGGATTATAGTAAAAAATAATAAAACAAGGAACATTATTTTTTTTCAAACCTTAATCTTTCGCAAGATGTTCTATAATTTTATTTCGTAACACGTTTGATCGGAACAAGTACCAAACAAAAATCAAATCGATCCACTGTACCGTTTCCGGAAAAAAAATATTTTTTTCGATATTTCAAAAAAAAAATATTTTTTCTAAAACCATTACGTTGACGGGCATGAAATTTTCAGAAATTTTTTTTTTTTTGATACCTCCAATATACTCCTCTTTTTTTATACCTCCAATATACTCCAAATTTCGCTGGAAAAAATGCAGGGGCAATTTTTGTTGCAAATGTTGCAATTTTTAAATCAATAATTTCCGAATCTAAATAGTCGACTGATCTAACATTTCACTGAAACATGCATAATGATACGAACAATGTCTGGTTAAAATTTAAACAAAATCTATAAAAATCAAAAGCGCACGCTTGTTCTACCTTAACGCATTCAACCGTTGACCATTCAATGCTGTTGGGCTGGAAGTTTAGACTCGTCGACTCTGAGTATGAGATGATGGTAGCCGTAACCATTGAGATGCACTGGTCCTCGCCCTTTGTTCTAAAACGTACATACGTAAGCGAAAGGCCTTGCACAGATTGGTGGTGCGATCCATGGTGAGATGCTCTCGGAGAGATTGGAGACAGCGGTGATATCCTCGCCGACACTGGGACTCTATACCATGGCCGCGACAAGTGACACGGTTTCTCATCCTCAACAGTGCGTTCTTGCTGCCCTTGATAAATCCGATGGTCCATCTAGATGGTAAATCCGACATTACATTAGTTCTGATTTCTACATGCTAGCCCAGGTACCGTACCTAGCATGTATATTCGTACGCTATGGGTACGAGTATTAGTATGGTGAGGATACGGAACCAGTATATTTTACTATTGCACAGTATACCAGTATCATACTAGTAACACGTACATTTGGGTGTAGCGGTATACTACCATACAGGTATACCGAGGGTCTTTTATCTTTATACGCCATACCAATAGTACTCTCGGCCATCAGGGTGAAGGTATCGAGGAATAGCCACAGGTCCACAAATCAACCGTGTTTGAGACGTGACAGTTTTGCATTCGTAGGCAAAGGGTGTTGAACTTTTGTGCCTTATCAGTGTGTGCCACTGATCAGGAAATCGAGGATTTCAAGGGGTAATGTAAATGGCTACGGATCATCGGAAAATATGCTATCTGCGATTTTTCACGAATAAATAACGCGGTATTTCTGCGAAGAGCAAATAAGCTTGAATTTCTTGCACCGGAGCCGTTGGCTGTTTGACACATAGGCGAGCGAGAAAACAATGCGATGGAAGATCGTGGCAAATGACAAAGTACATAAATTGAGGTTATGAGGTTATAGCAAGTACGTACCTTGACTTCCAGCGTTTTCTCCTTCGGCTTCTCGCTGTTACTATGTTCCTCGATCTTCTTCGTGTAATCGGCCGCGGCGGTTTATTTATTTATTTATTTATTTATTGTCGATTATTGTTTCGTCGGGATTTCTCGTCGGTGGTGTGCCGGCGTCCTGAGGCTCTCTTCACAGCAAAAAAAACTCACCAAAACGCGACGAAAATAAACTCCACTCTATGACACACTATTCACATTTATTATACTCTATCACACACATCGTGTGATGAAGTATACTTCGAACGAATGTGGGAGGTTATAGGTCCTGCTTTCGACCTGTCAAAAAATAAATTGTTCCGAAAGGAGGCGAGCGCAGTCGGTACAAACAGAACGAAGCGAGCTGCGCGCCGCCAGTGAGAATACGGATGAACTGAGCGCTCGCTCCGGTAACTGATATATTGAGCTTTGTTGGTACATTTTTGCTACATTTATGTAAAAATTTCAAAATGCTTTATCTCCGCCATTTGTTCATGAAAACAGGTGAAACAAAGCTTAAAATGTGTGCTTTTTCACGGTCCAGAGGATGACGCTCAGAAAATTACCGAAAATGCGATGCAATGGTTAATAATTCACCATTTTTCGCAGGGTAACCGCAAACTGTAAATTTTTTTTGGAAATTTTGGACAACGGAGGGCGTCATCCCTTCGGAGCAAGTATCCTGCATGCACACAACAAATTTCATTCCAATCGGTTGTGCCGTTTGGGAGAATTCTTTTGTCAAAATTTCGAAGCGGTCGGAGGCATGTGGCACATCGCCTTAATAGCAATCGCATGCTTGAATTTATATTTTCAGGCCATTTACCAATATCGTGTCCAACAATATCTGACCCAGTGGATGTGGTTACATTTTGATCTGGTGTCGCAATTTCAGCAATCGCATCGGAAGGACGCGTAGCGAACAAATTCGTAGTATCAATCACAGGTCCTAGCAAGTCATCAGTGTCGGGTACTTGAACTACTTCAGCTTCTTCTTGATTTTGGGCAGCACTAGCCTCTGAAAAACTCACATCGGATGGCCCTGGCGAACATTTTGGCGTCTCCGAAGAAACTTTCACAAACTTTAGTATAGCCCCTTCATTTTTTTAAAGAATTTCTTCCTTGGCTTTCTTCTTATTTCGATACGATGCACCACTTTCTCTCACCCTTTTCATGTTTAGGTATGCTATAACGAAACAGAACGACGATATAAATAAAAATCATTTAAATAAAAAATATTTATTTAAAAAATCACATCTTTAAAACGCACTAAAAAGTATAAAAGCATTTCTCGTAGCCCCATACAGATTTATAACCCAACACAGGTTGTCCTGAAAATGTGTGTTTGTGAATTTTTAATAGTTATGAAAATAATTGTAAGATATAAAAAAGAAAAACGTAGGGCGCATGCAATAGATAATAGTAAGGAGCGCAGGGACTAGCTGTCGTTAAGAAAACTCCGTTCATATAATTTGCAGGGCAATAAAATTGTTAGTGACTTTGCTGAACTATTCATGCATCAACTATTTATTGCACGCGGTTGACGTTTTTCTTTTTGAATCTTACAATCATTTTCATAGCTATGAAAAATTCACAATCACACATTTTTTGGACAATCTGCATTGGGTTATAAAGCTGTATGGGGCTACGAGAAATTATTTAATACCTTTTAGTCCGTCTTAAAAACGTGGTTAAAAAAATGTATTTCAATAATTTTATTTTTTATTTTTCTCTTTCACAAAACTATATTTTTCTCTTTATTTATATTTTTTCACCATTTTTTCCACTTTCTCTTTCTCTTACACTTTTTATATTTATATTTATCTGGTCTGTTAGTGTGTCTGTTTATCATCTGGTTCTGAGCTGTGGTTGAAGTTTCAAGTCACTAGCTCTTACTGAAGTCAGTTTTAAGATCGATTGCAAACATTTTACCGAACGACAAACAAACGGTAGTTTCAATCTCTCTTGTTTGAGCATGACGAAGTACGTCTCTAACAAGGCGGAAGGTATGTCTGTCATTTGTCGATGTTTAAAATCTGTTGCAAAACTTGTACCGAACAGACAAACAAACAAACAGACAGACAAGAAAGCGAGTTAATATTGCATTGTCATATATTTCTGAGCTGTTTAAAGTTTCAAGTCGCTACCTCATCCGGAAATCAGTCTCAAATCGGTGCAAAATTTGCACCGTACAAATAGACAGACAAGAAAGCGAGTTAATAAAAACGTTGTAAAAAAATTATAACATCGCCAATGAATCGCGAGCACGTAAAATGAAATTACAGCTGGTTACATCAAACTTAAAAAAAAATTATATATACATTTACATTATACGCATACTTATACTTTTCATATTAGAAAGTCATAAATCTTTGATATTGTATTTATAAAACTATCAGCGCGACAAATTGAAAACATGCACCTAAATTCTGACGTTTCATCAGTACCCGGTTTTTGTGAAATAAAATATTTAGATTTTGAGCCAAACTTATTTACATAAAATAATCCAAGTTTTTTTTGACAGACTTACAATTTTACATTACACAGGAAGTAGCACAAGAGTGACAAGGTAAATATTTCGTAAATCGTAAAATCTAAAAGAAATCTTGATGCAACCGCAGTGGATAGTTCTACATTACGGTAAACGATTACGTCTTATAAATCCATAAGTAAAATATTTAGTTTTGATGCAACCCGCTGTTATAGTTTAAAAAAGACTAAATTACGTTGTACGAGGGTAAAAACGCAGTCATTAAAGAGTTTGAAAATAAACAGAAAAAACATTTACCTTAACACTCCTATATATTCGATGACTCGTCAATGATGTCTTCATAAGTATCAAACAATGTAAGTATCAAACAAAGTTACACGTGAAACTTGATCAAAATATAAAATAAGCAATCAGCACTACACCGTGTTTCTAAATAACTGAAAAGTTGAATAAATTAAATCTCAAAAAATCAAAACAATGGATACAGTTGCACTTGGTGCGTAAGCAATATCAGTGAAGTTCGCTCTCGTTTCGTTTGGGCGGGCTGGGCTCGGCACTCCTCTCTTCGGTAAACTGCGCTCGAGTGTTATAACGCGGTGCGCGCGGCCGGTAGCAAGCGGCGCGCGGCCTGATAACAGCTGACCGCGGCCGGTCGCGTTCGTTTCGACATTCGAAAAAAGTACATTGTGACACAAAGACGAAAAAGTTTTTTCATCGACTATTGAACGAAAATTAATTTTACGAGGTGTGAAAATGGCGGTTTTACGCACGTGAAGTGTGCATAAAATATCCATTATCGTACCGAGTAGAATTATTGAAATTTATTTTCTTCTTTTGAATTAAATATTATATAAGCTATTATTTAACTGTACATGCTATATAGAACCTATATTTGTTTAGGTAAAATCTTGCAAGTCTATTTTGAACAACTTCTACTTGTTCAATTGCCTTAAAAATTTTGCATAAGTAGCTATGTAGTCCCGATGACAATACAATTATCTGATCTCATGTCTATGGCCTAATGCTGTAGACGGGCGGCGGCGAGCGGCGCTCGCCGCCGGCCCCCACATCTGCGCCGCCCGGGGCCATGGCCCCCTCGCCCCCTCCCCCCCCCCCACGCTACGCCACTGGGCGGAGAAACGATGAAAGTAGGGAAGAAAAAAGTACAAGAGGCGAGGAAAAGAAAGGAAGCAGCGTCAAAAAGGAAAAAGATGACAGTGGGGAGAATGGGAAGAAAAGTAAGGCTGAAGGGAAAGAAGCGTTAGGCACAGAAAATACGAAAAGAAAAGGCGATCGAAGGCGAGGGGTAGAAGGTGAGGACGCAGGCGAGAAAACGGCGATGGAAGAAGAAAAAGAATAAGAGAGAAGGAAGAAGGAAGAAAAAGAAGAACGAGTTAGGGGGAGGGTGATGCAGGAGAGAAGGAAGAACATATGAGGGGAAAGGTGAAAGTGTAGGAAATCGGAAGAAAGGAGGAGGAGGAAGTAATCGAGAGAGGATTGGGAAAGAGGATAGAGGCCGAGAAAATAGTAAAAGGAATGCAGGTCAGAGAGATAGCCTTAGTGATCGTAGAGATGAAAGAGGAAAAAGACATAAAGGGAGTACTAGAGTGAAGCGTGGAGATGGAGAAGATGGTAGTGAAAGTAAGCTAAGATCGGACAAAGTGGTAAAGGAGGATAATATATAAGCTGCGGGAGAAAGCGGCAGAAGAGAGGCGCAAAGAAAGGAA
The DNA here is from genome assembly GCA_964007375.1 of Ophion obscuratus. Taxonomy (NCBI): domain Eukaryota; kingdom Metazoa; phylum Arthropoda; class Insecta; order Hymenoptera; family Ichneumonidae; genus Ophion; species Ophion obscuratus. Next base: position 40,460,275 of record OZ023314.1, read on the forward strand.
GGTGTTTGTAGCGGAAGATAGTATATAGTCCAGTCAAAAGTGGCCAAAGTCGAACATTTTTGCGACCGCTTAGTGAAACATGTATTCCTATGTTAATCGACCCGGGGAATCCGAATTTCTAGGAATTTTAACTATTAACAGTGAAGAAAAGGGTTAAAAACCGAAAAATATGCATTATTTCGAGAACGAAGAGGAAATCGCAAAAAAGTTTCGAACAAAAGTTGTAGAATGGAAGATTTTACTTTATAGGTGTATACGATTTTTTTCTCTATCTCCAATAGTTCAGCCGTAAATTTAGAAAAACCAATTCACACCAATAATATAAACGCGCGCGCGACGAAATCGAGGAGATTGAAGACCACTGGTATATAATTTTTTACCAGAATGAAAAAAAAGAAACTTTGTTCTATTCGTATAATTTGTGCAATATTAGCTATTCCATTTTTAGGATTCATTGTATGATCCCGTCATATATGCACAATTAACATAGATACTCGAGCTTATTACACTTTAGTAACTATTATGATTGCAATCCCTACAGGAATTAAAGTCTTTAGATGATTAGCTACCATCCATGAATCAAAAATAAAATTTAATCCTTCAAACCTGTGAAGATTAGGATTTGTATTTTTATTTGTAATTGGAGGATCAACTGGAGTAATTCTAGGTAATTCATCAAGTGATATTACTTTACATGATACTTATTATGTAGTACCTCATTTTCATGATGTATTATCTCTGGGAGCTGTATTTGCTATTATCGGAGTTTTTATTTATCGATATCCATTAATAAACGAACTAACATTACATAAAAAATTATTAAGTTAAGTTTTCGAGGTAATTTAACTTTTTCCCCCAATGATTTTTAGATCTAAATGGAATACCTCGACGATATCCTGATTATCCTGATTCATATATAACTTAAAATATTTTTCTTTTATAGGATCTTTAATGTCAATATTAAAAGTTATATATTTTATTTTTCGAATATGAGAACGATTATCACCTCAACGATTAAATCTTTTTTCAATGTATACAATTTCTTCAATTTAATGATTAAGAATATTTTACTCCCCCCATTAAATCATAGATTTCATTAAACTCCCTTAATATATAATAATTAAGGGAGACTTTGTCCTTGAAATTTAAAAAAAATTAATTTTTTTATTACGGATTCTTAATCTACATGTAAGGAGAAATAAATCTGTCGAAGTGTTTCCCGAATTTCGAACGTTTACGATATTTTAAACGCGTTTGAATTTGACACCGTCAGCGCGCTCTAGCCATCTCAGCGGAGCGTCCGGCTAGCTGGGTTCCTGCAGGTCTCAGCGCGTCTGACGCAGGTATACAGAGCCTTTTATGCTTAGAAACCTTTGAATAGGGTCCCTACTTTCTCCTTTATCGATTTTGCAACCGTTATTTCAGTCTGGCTTCGGCATTGAAAGCGAAAACATCGTAGCGTCTGTGTTTTTTGTTTTTCGTTATTTTTAAGTAATTTATCGAAAATTTGTGCGCAATATGCCTCGAAAGGGTACAAAAGATCATCCGAAACAGTACGGGCGCAAAAGATCGCATCCGCAACCCCCTAATCGCTGGGAATTTGAAAAGAGCAAGTCGTTCACAAGCACGTCAGCGCAGAAAATTTTACAAAGTGGCAAATTGGGAAGTTATGAACTAAGTGTTGATTCAGTGTACTGCTTTTTGAACTACGTATTAGTTTTTAACTTTTTATCCGATAACGTTTTGTGTAAAGAGTGCGGACGAATCGCTTTTTCCATGCGTGATCGACGAGGCATCGGTTTTAAACTGAATTTAAAATGCGAGTGCGGGGAAAAAGTGTTACTTTGTGTCCACTTATCGGTACAGCTTATGAAATAAATCGACGAATCGTGTTTGCTTTCCGTTTATTAGGCCTCGGAATAAACGGTTTGAGCAGGTTTTGTGGCATGATGGACGGGATGACGCGCAGGTTTTGTGGCATGATGCAGCGGGATGACGACCACAATATATTACGCTTGTGTAGAAAATATACGAATCGCGACGAAATCGGTTTACGACATGGTTCTGAAGAAAGCTGTAGCAGAGGAGAAGAAAGAGAACGTTTCTCGAGGACTGCAGGAAGATCACTTCATCGTTTCAGGAGATGGCACGTGGAGAAAGAGAGGGTTTTCATCTCTCATTGGCGTGACTAGTCTCATTGGATACCACACCAAAAAAGTTGTCGACGCCATCATCAAATCGAAGTTTTGCCAATCTTGCAGCTTTTGGGAGAAAAAAAAGATGAAGATCCTGCTGGTTACGATGAATGGAAGGAAACACACGTGGAAACTTGCACCGCAAACCACGTCGGTTCCGCAGGAAAGATGGAAACCGACGGAATCACCGAAATGTTTCTCCGATCGGTAAGACCTGCACGGAGTCAAATACGTCACTTACGTCGGGGATGGTGACAGTAAAACGTTTAAGGGATTGCTTGAAGCCAACCCCTATGATGACGTTACTGTAAAAAAAAAAGAATGTATTGGTCACGTCGAAAAAAGAATGGGAACGAGATTGAGAAATATGAAAAAAGGAACCAAGGGACTCGGAAGAAAAGGGGCAGGCAAACTCACAGATAAAGCGATCGGAGAACTCACTAAATACTATGGCCTTGCTATCCGCCGAAATTCACATTCTCTGCAAGCCATGAAGGACGCGATATGGGCCACGTATTACCACAAGAGCTCCATGGATAAAAAACCCCAGCATGAGAAGTGTCCACCAGGAGAAAACAGCTGATGTACGTGGCGTAAAGCTGAAGCGTCGGATACTTTGTCTTCATATAAGCACAAGGCTCCTCTTAGTGGCACTGTTCTGAAGGTCATCGAGCCAATTTACAAAGCCTTGTCGTCGGACGATTTGCTCGAAAGATGTTTGGGTGCTCATACTTAAAACAGTAATGAGTCACTTAATAATATGATTTGGATGCGTGCGCCCAAACATCTTCATTCCGGCGCAAATGTGGTTAATATGGCCACGGTGCAGTGATTATCTTCAACGAAGGTGAGGAATCATTGTTAATTGCCATGGATCTCATGAGTGTCCGGATTGGCACATTCGCCGAGAGCTGGGTCCATTCACGGGACAAAGCAAGGATCGAGCGCGCGGAGAGGCCGGTGACCGACGCAGAAAAAAAGGCCCGGATTGAGCAGCGGGAGATGTTAGCGGCTCAACATGAGCAGCTAGAAGAAGAAGAGGGATGCCTCTATGGACCAGGCATTGCCGATTAGCGGTAATTATAAACACATTTGTGTAAACACATTACAAAACTTTAAACGCGTTTTTCTCGAAAACACGTTTTTTAAAGTGACTGACATTCTCCTGACCGCTGTAATTAACATATCGACCTGAAATTTAGAGAGCGTACTCAGAGAATATGTCTTCACGGAATGACGGATCGTTTTTTCGATAGATACATTTTTGCATTTATTATTTATCTTTTTATGCGAAAAAAACGCAAAAAATTCGATTTTTTTTTAATTGCCGCCATTTTCCGAAATTTGTATTAAACGAAAAACCCATCCGTCATTCCAGACCAAAGGGGCACAGATTGATAATATGCTTTGAATTTGTGTTTCAGATCAACAAAGAGGGGGTAGCGATGTCAGCCGTTTACCTCCCGCGATTTGAGGACCTGTTTTCGCGGAGCTGCAACGGCCGCCATTTTGGTTTTTTTTTTCAAAAAAAAAAATTGTTACGTTGTGTATATCATGAATAAAAGCAAGAAAAAACCGCACTCAAAAAGCTTTACTCGGTTCCTTTAAAAAAAATAAAATGTAAACACCTGAAATATGGCACTCCAAGGATAAAGTCTCCCTCAATTCACTCTAAATTAATGAAATTTCTACCTAATTCATCATTAATATACAAGATGCTAATTCACAATTTATAGAAAACTTAAAACAAATTTATGATCATTCATTAATAATGTTGTTGCTAATTACTATTATAATTATTTATATTATTTTTTCCCATTAATTAATAATTTGAATAATAAGTTTATTTAACAGAATCAAAATATTGAAATTGTTTGAACATTAATTCCGATATTAATTTTAATTTATCTAGCAATTCCTTCATTCAACGTTTTATATTTAACAGATGAAATTTATATATCAACTCTAACAATTAAATCTATGGGATATCAATGTTACTGATGCTATGAATATTCAGATTATTATAAAATTAAATTTCATTTATTTATAATTAAAAATAATGATATGAAGATAAATAATTTCCGTTTATTCGATGTTGATAATAATATAATAATTCCAAATAAAAATCAAATTCGTATATTAATTAATTCTTCAGATGTAATTCATTCCTGAACTGTTCCATCATTAGGGATGAAAATTGATTCAATTCCTGGCCGAAGTAATCAAACTTTAATCAATATAAATCTATCTGGATTCTATTATGGACAATGTTCTGAAATGTGTGGTAAACTCATAAATTTATACCTATTGCAATTGAAAGAACTAATCATGAAAATGTTATACAATGAATTTCTTATCCATTTTCATTGGACGACTGAATTTAAAGTTTTGATCTCTTAAATCAATATATCGTAATTAAAATTACCTCTAATGAAAGAAATGAGTTAAAATATAAAGTTAAAATGTCATTTTTAAATTACTAAAATTAATATTTTTTATATTCCACAAGTATCACTATACAATTGATTAACTTTAAATATAGTTTTATTTAGATTGAAAAAAAGTATTAATACGTGTAATCAATTTTTTTTAAATGTATCTTCAAATAGTAAGAACTTTATTTTCTATTTTTGATTCTAGTACCAATTCAATGGTTGATTTAAATTGAATTTCTTGTATTCAAATTTTGTTATTATTCCAATATTATTTCGAATAGTTGATTGTCGATTAATTAATTTTTAAAATTTGGTTTGATTAACTTTATTGAAAGAATTAAAAATTATTGAATAAATTTATTTGTTTTAATATAATTGATTTCACTACTGTATTTATATTAATTTTAAGAAATAATTTTATATATTTTTTCACAAGCAAATTATAAGGAAGAATGTAAGGGAGGAGAGGAAACGGAGGCCTTTGTAACCCTACGGGGAATCGAATAAAGCATACATACATATATATTTTTTCCCAAGTCCCATATATTTTTACAAGGTCAAGACATTTAATTTTTTCAATTGACATTTCCCTCCCATTTTGATTTGGTTTAATAATTTTCCTTTCATTAAACAATACAAACTTTGCATTTGCGCACGTAATCCCTCAAAAGAAGACCCCCTTTCTTTTAATACCTTTTTTAGTTTTAATTGAAACAACTAGAAATATCATTTGTCTTTTAACTTGATAAATTCGATGAACAGCAAATATATTTGCAGGATATTTACTTTTAACTTGAATAAAAGAATCAGCTACTTCATCAATAATAATAATTTTATGAAATGTTATTATTTTAACACAAATTATATTATCAATATTAGAATTTAGAGTTTATATCATTCAATCATATGTTTTTACTGTATAAAAAACTTTATACTCAAAGAAAACAAATTATTTTAAAATCATTATTAAACAAAATTTCTCATAACCATCCTTTCCATATAGACGTTTCCACTAATAGAGCTTGACCTTTAAAAAGGGTACTTTTCTGGACGTCGTTTCAACTAAATGCTCTATTCTCGCTCTTTTTATTTCAGTCTACGAAATATTAGCAGGTAACGGACGTGTCATTTTAAATGCCTTACCGAAACCCCGCGAAACGCCCGACTGGTCCCGGGGACTCTCGAGTCGAGCTGCCGGTTGGCGCGCCATGCCGGCAAGAGGGGAAGACGCTGACGTACCGCTGGGCTGCCGAAAATACCCGATCGAACATCAGGGACCCCCGAACGAAGCGCGGTAGCGGCCGTGCGAGAGCGAGAGAGAGAGGAGGTACCAGCGATGCTCAAACCTCTCGATTTCGTCACGTCCGTGTGCCTCGCGCGTTGATAGTATTGGTGTGAATTTGTTTTTCAATTTTACGGCTAAACTATTGGAGATAGAGAAAAAACATCACCTACACCTACCGGGGAAAATCTTCCCCTCTACAACTTTTGTTCGAAACTTTTTTGCAATTTCCTTTTCGTTCTCGAAATAATGCATATTTTTCGGTATTTACCCCTTTTCTTCACTGTTAATAGTTAAAATTCCTAGAAATTCGGATTCCCCGGGTCGATTAACATAGGAATACTTGTTTCACTAAGCGGTCGCAAAAATTTTCGACTTTGGCCACTTTTGACTGGACTAATAACGGTGCACGGGTGGACATACAGTTGGGAGAAGAAGGAAAGAAGAAAAAAGGAAAAGAAGCTAAGGCAAGAAAAGGAGCAGTGTGATTGTAAATAATAATAAGGGGAAACGAGCGGAGGGAAGTGAAATAAAGAATAGTTGTAATTTAGCAAAAGCGCAGAAATAAATAAATGAAAAATACCTCGTTCAGGTTTTTTGTGGTTCTTGTTTTGGAGGTCCTCCTCTTCCTCCACCATTGATCCGGCCACCGAAAGAGGTGTCATCCATGGCTTGTCCCCGAACATATCGTTCATAATCTGGAAAAAATCGGTTGTATGAACAACATTTTCAATAACGTTACCAAATGAATGTAGCACACGGCACACCTTAAAATATTTCCAATCTTTGCGGCTATTTCCACTTTTTTTGTTTGCGTCAGAAACAATTTTGTAGGTACGTTTCAAAGCTTGAAACTTAGTAGCACACTTTGTTCCGGACAAATTGTATCCTTGGGCATTCATTCCCAGCGCAATTTTTTTCCAAAATTGCTTTACTGTGCCCTTGCCGCTGTGGTACTCCGCTTTACAATCCTCGTCCAAATTTAATAACAAGAGGGTTTCAGCCTTCGACCAGATGTGTGTCCCTGTAATCATTAAGCAGATGTGTTTTCATATCGAATATGCCAATTTCAAATTTACGAATTGAACAAATTAAAAAATAATCTGTTAGAGACGTTTACCTTCAGAGAATAAATCATCAGTTTGAAGCGAACCTCCCGCATCTGTTTTTGATATCTCTGAAAAATCATAAGAGGAACAAATAATTTTGTTAGGTATTACAATGAATATATTTTTATGTAAATATGAACACACACACACGCGCGCGCGCGCACGCGTTACATGTGTACGTTCATATGAGGCATTCCAGGTCATTGAAGTGAAGCCAGTAAAAGCTGAAGCCAGTAAAAAAAATCCACAAATAGTTTTGAAAAATCGAGTTACTTTATTGAAAAATATTGACCGAGGGTCGACATTTTAAAAAATTTCCGACGTTTTTTCTCGTTGATTACCATTTTTAAATATTTTTCCATTCAAATGGCTGTATGTTTGGCAAGATTTGACGTATTTACCTCCGTAAAAAACGAAAATGTGCATCTTTTTCTAGCCTTCCAGCAAAAAAATTATTTTAGATTTTATTGAGCGAGTCGAGCGTCCGTTTCAGGGCAAAATATGCAAAAATATTTTTTTCTCAAGTCAAGACACTCGTTATTTTATTTTTAAGAATTTCTCCGAATGGTGAAAACGAAAAACAGATTTTTGGTATTTTTTATATTATGGGTTTCCGAAACACCTTGAAGTAACATCTATTTTTATTATTTTTATTTTTTATTAATATTCGATTGAAAAGTGTGGAGCTCTCGCTGTATGTTTACCAGGCTTTTGAAATACATATGACATATATGAGTGTGGAGCCTTGGAGTGCTCCACACTCTTCAATCGAATATTAATTAAAAAAATAAAATAAAAATAGCTGTTACTTCACGGTGTTTAGGAACCCCATAATATAAAAAATACCAAAAATTAGTTTTTCGTATTCACAATTAGGGGAAATTTAAAAAAATAAAATAACGAGTGTCTTTCTTGAGAAAAAAAATATTTTTGCATATTTCGCCCTGAAACGGACGTTCGACTTGCTCCATAAAATCTGAATTAATTTTTTTCTAGAAGGCTATAAAAATACGCACATTTTCGTTTTTTACGAACGTAAATACGTCAAATCCTGCCAAAGATACAGCAATTTAAATGGAAAAATGTTAAAAAATGGTAATCGACTAGTAAAACGTAAAAAATTTAAAAAAAAATTCGACACCGAATATTTTTCAATAAAGTAACTCGATTTTTCAAAATTATTTGTGGATTTTTTTACTGGCTGAAGGGACGTGGAATGCCCCATATATGTATCTATATATATATAAATATATTATTGGGTGTGTTCTGGACAACACAGCGCTGCAGAGCTAAAATCCCGACTTTGGACTGGACAGGCTGCAGCGAACCGTTGCCTATATGCAGTATACACGGAACTCGTTTCTTTTGCAGCAACATGTGCTACAAAAGCAGCGAGCGCTGAGTTGTCCAGAACACACCCATATTCTGTTTGATTTTTCTATCTTTTGCTTTTTCTCCACGGCCTGCGTTGCTTGAAGTGCTGCTGCTACCAACCACATCCTTGATTACTGCCGTGTTATTGACGTGTTGGGTTTGTTTCGCATGCTTCAACAATGTCATTGCAAACATGACATCTAAACATAAATTAGTAGCATTAATACTGCATTGATGAAATAAAATATTTTCTAGGTGCGTTTTCGACAGCAGCAAAGTGCTTTGTTATTGAAAACGTATCCTCGAAAATAACTGTAAGAAATGAAGAGGCTAATAACAAGAGGTTAACTCGCAGGTTATGTTCACGAATTGAAAGATATACGTGTTCAAACCGAAGGCTAATGTATTTATTTTATCTTTATATTAGATTAAGGATTTCAAACTTACCTGTCTTTAATTTTTTTTGCATCATCGCTGCTGATGAAGAAGGAATACTTCTTGCCGTCCTCGGCGTCTATCAGGACAACGTTCTCGTACGATCCCGCCATTTTAGTTTTACTTCAGATGCCTCACGTCGCGAACGGCAGTAATCGCAGCAGGAAGTGACGACAAAAACAATGACGTCATAAGATCATGAAAGCGAACCGCGAGCTTACTGCGGCGTATATCGGAACGGCATTCGTGGTACTCAAAGTACTGTCAGTAATATCGGAACACACTCATTGTTCGAGGCGTTGCACTGGTGCCCACCCAGAGGGGCTCCAACGTATTCTGGTATTATTGTTTCTCGGGCTCCCTCGCTTAAGGTCTGCATAGACTACGACACTTATTGCGACACAAATGTCTGACACTAATGTCTGTTCTGTTCACACATAAGACGGTGTAATGTCCCGCGGTTTTTGGGATTCAGATCGACTTTCGAATTCGCAAGATTTTACAAGTTTCCCGACAAATAGAAGGAAAAGAGACCAATTTGAGGATTAGACCATCAGACTTCGTCGGTCGTTAATGGATTTCCGCTTGGGAGGTGATATGTCGAAGCAGATAAAATCATCGCTAGACAATACGATCTTTGTCACTAATAAAAGAAACCTTTGCTGAAAATGCTCTGCCTGGCTGGCGTACGGGGACGGCCGAGTTAATACGACCGGCGTCTGTCATCAACAGTATGGCCCCTCAACAAAATTTAGAGCGGGATCGAAATGACATACACCAGCCGAAGGAAAGGACAGAGCGTGCAAGGGGGAAACGTACTCCAAGTGACGGCGTTAAGAATTTCCTCGTGGTTAGTGGTTCCCTTTTCTATTGAAAGGAAATGAAAAGATGTTGCAGATCTCGGAAGTCTGATTTAATCAAACCTATTATCGAGTGCGTTGAAAAAAAGGAATTTGAGACGAATATCCGCAGGGGTCAGGTCACTCGTGATTATTTAATCGTAACGATCAATTCTTTTATTTTTATTTTTTTATTACGTACGCATTCAATTATATTTATATAAAATGTTCCAAAGAAAATGATTTTTATGCATACTATTATAGTGCAAATGCCTTTAAATAATATGACGAAAATTTGTGAACGACACTCAGGGCGATGAATCAGGGTTTTGAGAACCACGGTTGCGAGTCGGACTATCGTCTAATTACGTAGAAAGACCATGCGTAGTTTCTCACCAAAAAGCGTTCATGTATTTACCTTACTGTAAGATTTATTAAATGATAAATATGAGCCTACATGGCGACTCGAAACGATAGCACGAAAACTCCGGCGGTTGATAAACAAAATATCCGGTCGTATAATCGACAAGGCCCGAACGACGGGCACTTCGCTGCGCACAATACCTCTCTATTCTCCCTTCAATTGGTAATAATGTTTGGAATCCCGAGAATTTCTGTTTTTCAAATAGTTCGTAATAGAATTCACCGTCTTCTTCAACTTGGAATCATTTCTCTTCATTTTAACTAAATATTTCACGTTTGTATTATTTTTTTTCTCTTAATAACGAGGACTGGTTTATAAT